>JAZHYW010036378.1:0-16319 GCA_037355805.1 Ixodes ricinus
GACCCACCCCGACAAGCGTGTTCGATTTCAAATGAAACCACCCTTATAGTTACAACCTTTGCCGCCTTTTGCTCCAGCCTCCCAGGCCTGGGGTCTAAATAAAGAAACAAACAAACTAGCTTTGTCTGAGATAAAGGTAATTACAATTAGAATTACTACTGGAGAAACAGTAATTCATTGTAATTTAGAATTACTTTTAGAAAGAATGCAATTATTTCACAATTACTTTCGCTTTGAGCTACCTATCAATAACTTTATATTATAGCATATCATTTTGTTTGCTCTGAAGTGCAATTGTCGAGTGTTTTTTCTGGGCATTTGTTTTGCTGCATAAGTAGAATACAAGTAATCGATTTTGAAACGACACTAATTAGGATTGTTATAGTAGGTTACAAGTCAAGAAGGTAGCGGCAAATGCCCCTCAAAGGGAATCATATATCCCTCCGCCACCTCCCCATCCAATAGCGTCCCATCGTTTCCGTGACGTCGTGGCCAACGCGGGAGAGGGTTTTTAGCCTTGCTTAATATTTGCTTTAGCTTGCGACCTTGACTTGGCGTTGTGGAAGCCGCGAGAGGAGATTTGAAGTCGTTTTTGTTTCCGATGGAAACAAAAACGACTTTGGGATTAGCTTCCCCCTCCGAGGATACAAAGGCCACTTTCAGGGGCTCGGTTTCCTCTCCAATGAATACAAAGGTCGCATTCTTAAAAAAAAAAAAGGGGGGGGGGGGGTCGGAGACAAGTTGGCATCACTCTGTAGCCATTATCTATTCATTGAAGACGGAACAAGGGGTGTTTCCAGGGAACTATTCTTTCGACTGCGGATGGATTTCAAACGGTCGCATCACGATTATGGGAGGAGCTTCTCCTACCTTCTTGACTTGTAACCGACTATAGTGTTTGTATCACTAACAATAAATATCTTAGGGCTCAATAATGCATGCCCTGTTAATGCAAAATTACTATAATCACGCCGACCATCGGGCAGTGCACGTAAGGATCGAAGCAACTGTCATACAATAATACGTTATTCCTTTTTTTTCAAACCTTACTAAGCGATTTATCCGTATACGTTAAGTTCACAGTGATCGTCACTTTATGCAGTTGGACCGTACGAAGACGCGGATCTCACCACGCACTTTGATTCAGCTACACAATTGGCGGAAACAATCGTATTGCGCTGTCCAAGTGATTTAGTGCACAAGAAAAACCGTCACTCTATCACTGATTATTCAAAATGCTGTTCGTATGTTTCGGTTTCATTTAAACTTTTGCTGATTTCATATGACAAGCTCACGAAGAGCTAATTATGACGCGTATAAGAAGTTACAGGCTGTTTAAAAGGAAAATTATAATCCGAGCTTTAACTTGACTTAAAAATTTATATTTTAACATCATCATGAGGTCAGTATGGTAGATACCGAACTCTATCAAAGTCTTACACCCTGTCCCCAGTTGGTCTGGTTCAAAGAGGAACACCGACGAGGTTCGCAAGAGGGAATTGGTGACTCCCTCGCCCAGAAAAAAAGCGGGGGACGGAGTTTCCTTTTTTTTTTCTGTCCGATCCTTTCAAGTTTTCTTTGGAAAGTACTCTACCTGCCCGGTGACAGTTGCAGGGAGATAAGGGTAGAATTCGAAGCATGAGAGAGAGAGAGAGAAGAGAAAGAAAAAATAAAATAAAAATGTTTTAATTAATTATTAAAGGCTAGGTGGCGCAAGCTACCGCCCGTTATAAAGGGAACAGCCAATATTCATCCATCCACCCAGGCGCAGCAAGGACGTTTAAGGGGGCAGCGCAATGATTTTCAGACTTTGGCCTATAGACTTCTTCCGAAACTGATGCGCCCCATCGCGGACAGCAGTCAAAACTCGAAAAAAACGAGACCAGCGCAATGAAAAGCCTCGATTCTGGCGCTAACGACATCGCCGATGCGGACCATGAGGCTGCCAGAGGGATCATACAAAGGGAAACCGACGACAACATGGCCACCAATGGGGAAGAAAATGGGGCAGAAGAAAAAGAGAGGTGATAGAGGCGACCATCACCACCCGAAACAGATTCGAAACTTTGACCGAGATAACACATGCTCCGGCCACCCTGAACGACTCACTCGATCCTCACCAAAAAAGAGGGCGGCGTGCTACTATCCGCCACCCTGTCACCCGGCACCAACGGAACCAAGGCCCTGCAACAGGACCATTCTAGTTCCACCCAGGTCAATAGTCGTCTGACCGGGGGAGGGGGAACAGGGTGGCCTTCGCCATGGCGATAACAATGATTACAGGCGACGAAAGGACCAAGATCAGGGTCAACACGCACAAGAACGCTGCTGCTGCCGACGTTTTCGATGAAAGCGCAGCGGAAAAAACTGCTGGCGACACAGAGGCAGCAAAAATGAAAATAGGGACATCCAAGCCGACCCCACAAGGAGAGCCATGTGGCATCATCAGAGACTTGCCAAGAAATCTCCCAAAAGCAGCCCTAAAACGAGCACTGCGTGCGGAGGTCGACATTGTGGCGGTGCAGAGACAGATTGGGGGGCGCAGCGCGCATATCCACTTCGCCGGACCTCGACCGCACGCAGTGACGATCTCCGGACTGGACTTCCCTGTAGAAGAGGAGAAGGCCGTCGCAGTGCTATGGGTGCGGGCGATTCGGGCACATCAGGACGGCCTGCGGCCTCCTACCGGCTGCCCCACCTGCACGGGAAGGCATGCCAGGGAGCCTGCCTGCTTCAACACACCCCAACATGTCCCAATTGCCTGTACCAGCACAGCGCGTTCACCCCAGACTGCCCCGTACACTGGAAGAAAACAGCCATCGCGGCCAGGGGCAACGGACCGGCTACCTCTGGGCGGCAGCAGAGGCCAGCGAAAATAGACCAGCGCGAGTCACAACAGCAACTACAATCCACAAGAAGACTGGGGCAAAACCAAGAGCAGTACTGCACTGCAATGACCCAGAGCGCTTGGATGCTCCACCCGCAAAGCAGTACAGAGGACGCCGATTTCCCGGCCCTGCCCGCGACGCAGCCGGAGGGACCCTGTCGCACAGGAAGCCCTGCCACCGACCGGCAAACCGCGCAGGCCCGCACGCGCAGATGCCTGCACACAAACCGATATCCATGGGGGAGAAGCGGCAACACTAGTTGAAAAGGACGCATCCAGCAGCCATGCAGAGGGTCCGGGCACCCGCACAGCCACCACGAACACCGACACCACGACCGAGGTGAAGAACATCCAAGAGGCTCGGCAGACACCGACACACACTATCCAGAGCAACACCGGCAACCGCAAAGCACCAGTAATCCGGCCACAGGCAGACGTTTTCACCGGGAAGGCGGGGAAAAAACGCGGATGCAGACACGACATATGTGACACCGAGTCAACTACCCCGACGGCTGGAGGAGACACCTCTCCCCAGAGCCGTGTGCCTCTCCCCAAACGCTGCCGCAGGAGGAACCCCCTCCCACCTGCCGGCCGCCACACTCACTGGGGAGGGTAAAGATAATGCTGACGTCATTGCGCCGGACAAGAGAGGTGTACACGGAACAGAACCACCGGCCAGGAGGTTGCGGAGCCGGGCTTCACGGAAGAATTAAGTCATACTCGCGATCCTTGAGGCCCAGGTCTGCGCCATCACAACCCTTGCTGCGCGCCACTCCAATTTAGCCCAACTGATAGAATTAAGGAAATGCCACTCTGGCAGCCCTCATGCCACTCACCGAGAAGAACATGGCTGACCACGGGGACACACTCTAGGGACACCAAGAAAAGATTGCCACCAAACTCAGTTCCATCCATTCTCCAATGGAACTGCAACAGACTGCAACAGCGTCTATCGGATCTCAGGGCGCGACTCCTCAAAGACCCATATCAAGTGATACTCCTCCAAAAACCGCGGATGTACCGCAATGACCATTCGAATCGCGGACTACACCGCCCACACCAATACGCCGAGGAGGGAGGGAAAGCAGCCTAGGGCAGCCGTGTTAGTCCACAATGACCTGCACCACAGTGTCATTAACCTGGCACAGTACAACACGGGGAACTCTGAGTTGGTGTGGGTGCGGGTACGAATGCTAACAGTTTTCTGACTTTGGTTACTTCGTACATACACCCCAGCGGCAGGTCGCAGCCGAAAGTGCTGGCACAGATAGAGGCTGACAAGCAGGGGAAATTGCGTTCGCGGGTGATTCCAACACCCAGAATCCCAGACTGCAAAACGACGGCAAGGGGCAGACGACTGCAGTGCGTGCTGGATGACTTGGGCCTCGAAAGCTGCGGTACCGATTAGCCCACGTTCCTAAGACTCGGCGTGGAGGGAGTGTCATAGACCTTACCATTGCGTCACCGACATTACGCCTCAAAGGCACACCACAGCCAGACAAATGGGGGGAGCGACCACACGCCCATCGCCATTGGCCCCGCCCCAAAACCCCCATTCAAGGTTGCGGGCATCTAACTCCGATTCCCTCAGACCCTGTTCCCGGATGAATGTGACACAGCAATACTTCGCTCTCGGCAAAAGGGTTTACTGACTCACTCATTGCCTTGGGGGGTTTCGGGATCGGGGAACGGTGATGAGCGAGGCCGGGGGAGAGTCCGCTGCCCCGCAGCTTCTCCGAGTCCCAGCGGTGGTCATCCACACCGCGTCATGGGCACGTCGTCCAGGTTCGCCGTTCGGTCCGTCCGTCGAGTCCGCCACTCGACGTCGCGCCCGCGCTGCCCTGCGCCAGCGTCCGTCTCCCGTCGATCCCGCGCCACTGTCCCGCTGCACGCTTGCCGTCCGCCGTTCGAGAGCCTCGCCGTCCAAGAGAGCGTCACCGTCGAAGAGGGAGCCTTCTTTGTCCGGCTTCCCCTTTTAAAGCCTTCGGTCCTCTCTGTCTTGGGAAGCCAGTCCCGTGACGTCAGTTGGCTTAGGGGAGCGGTCCAGCCGGACATTGTGGAACGCGAGGCCAGGGCCGCTCCCCCGAGGCGTGACGTATCTCGGAGGTTTGGCGCGCTAAGCTTCTGCCGGAAATTGGGTCCCGGAGGGTCGGCGCGGGGGAGGGCAGCCAGATCTCCACAAGGTGTGCAAGGTGGTCAACTGAGCAACTTTTTCGCGACCACCTGGCCCTGACCCACGCGGAGGGGACGCCGCTCACAGCGGAGCTCATTTGCGCGGCACTGGAGGTGGCCACACGTACCGTCCACATTCCCAGCAACCGCCCCAAACCGGACAACACTTAGATCCAGCTCCGAGCCAAACGTCGGCAGGCGCAGCGCAGGGCGAACTGGACGGGAGAGCCGGAGGACACGCCCTCAAGCTGGCAAGACAGCAGTGGAACCTCAAGTGTGAGTCTTTTGGCCTCCCCCGCGGCGCTACGCAGGCATGGAGGATGGCGCGCGTACTGGCGAACAAGCCGGGTCCCAGGTCGCCCATAGTCGGCCCGGCAATGCGCGCGCCATTAGTACGGCAGACGCCTTGGAGCTGCTGGCCAACGTCTTGTTCAAGCCCACTTTAACACCCCTGCACGCTGGGACCCCTATTGGAAAGCCCAGTTCAAACTGGTACCAGTTTCAAACTTGATTATTGCTCCAGTTTGACCAGTTTTATAATGGTTGAACTGGTCAAGGTGGTTCGAACTGGCCACACAATACGCCTACCACAGCATCAGGTGAACCATAGCCGTCTGTATACTCTTTACAGAAGGCTATGGGTGAACATACATTGAGCGCATACACATACACGGCACATACAAACATCAATACAACAGCACACGAACCCGATGACTACTTCCGAGCTCCGCATTTCCGTCTTTTACACTCGTCGTTTTGAACGTACGGAATTATCGGTGACCACCTAAGCAATAAAAAGTATTCCCAGCATGTTGATTTTCCCAGCAATGTCATACCTCTGAGTATTTTGAATGGCTCAGGGGATGAATCTCTTAGTAAAAGTAAGTGCTCGATCAGGTCGTAATTATTTGAAATCCAATAAATCAAGCCGCTCCAATGCGGTTCGAAGCCATGATCGCAGATCTTGCCACTACCATGGAAGAGGGCCGGCAGAAGAGATGGACCACGGGGGTTGTCCTGCTCGACATCGCAAAAGCCTTTGATGTGGTACGCCACGACGCAATCCTTTGGGCCCTCCAGGAGTGCGGAGTCATCGGTCGGCCACGTTGCTACATTGAGGCTTTCCTCCATGGCAGGAAGGCCAGCGTCACGACAGCGAGGGCGAGCAGCTTGCCGAGGAACATCGTATGTGGCATCCCACAAGGCAGCGTGCTGTCACCGCTTCTGTTCAGAGTCGCCCCGCGGCACCTCCTGCGGTAGTCCAGATGGGGAAGAGACGCGCCCTCCAAACAACATTGCAGTTGGCCGTCTATGCGGACAACATCGCGTAGTGGTCGAGCGCCCGCAGATGTCACCGCCAGATCGTATGCAAAGAGCTACAGAGAGCACTCACAAAACCGAACACCGCAGGGCTCTGGTACGCAGCGCACAGACCACGAGACGGGTTCGCGAAAAACCTCCACATCGGGGGCGTGTAGATCCCCATCAAGAAGTCGGCCACCTATCTGGGGGTGACGCTGGATCAAGGCACAACCTGGACGCCGGCGGTGAAGCAAGTCCGTGCAGCGATGCGCAGGCACGGGAACGTCCTGCGTATCCTGGCGGGGCCACGACACGGCACTTCCCAATCAATGATGCTGCAGCTGTACAAGAACCTAATCCTGTCCAGGGCCTTACACGTCCTGCCGCTGCTCATGCTCACCGACCAGCAGTGGGCGGCGCTCGAGAAGGCGCAGCGTGTGGCAATCCGTATCTGCAGTGCCTTGGTCTCTCCCGTACGTCACCTTCGCAACAGAGTCTGAACGAGTCGGGACTCAACACCGTCAGGAACGGGGCGACCGAGCGCACACTGCGGCACCTCGTCCGGATGGCCGAAACCCCGACCTCAGCACTGCTGAGCATTAGGATGTCTACTCGACGACGGTCTCGTCTGGGGGGACACGCCGAACTGTTGTGCAACATCGCGGGAGCACCAGCAAAACACACAGCCACACCACTGCCGGACAAGACGCCACCTCGAGTTCAACAAAATGCTGGCATCAGGCGCCTTAAAAAAATCTCGTGTAGACGGCGCTGCGCCAGCTCGCCGAGGGCCACAGCCAGGAGGAGTTCCCGGGATGGCTGCGGGTGTTCACGGATGGGTCTGTGGACCCCGAATGTGGGACAGCCACAGCAGCCACTCTGCCGCGACGCGGCGGAGAGGCTGACGTTCAACGCCTCCTCCACGACGGCAGAGGTGGCGGCCCTCATGATGGATCTAGAGCTGGTAAAGGGAGGGCCCCGGCCGCAGGAGATCGTGCTGCTTTGCGACTCCAGGTCTGCGCTGGGCCTCCTCAGACACGTCGACAAGGCACCAGTCTTGGCAAGAGAAATCGAGAAGACCACCAGGGAGTTGCAAAATGAGGGCAAGGAGGTGGCCTTCCAGTGGCAGCCGGCCCACTGCGGGATTGCCGGAAACAAGGCAGCAAATCTTCTTTATGTCAACGGGAATGGCAAGATGGATGTAAGCCGTAAACCCGTGAATGACACTGAACTCTCCACCCTGCCCAGTTCTTGCCCTCCATTTCAACTATTTATCTGTTTTCTTTTCTTATTTATTTTAGCACGGAATTATTATTATTATTACTATTTTTCTATTATCCCCTTTTCCTTCCCCCAATGGTGACATACGGGCACTACAAGCCGCGCACTCTATTGTTGTACGTTAAGTAAAAGCTCTCTCTCTCTCTCTCTTGTCGCCATCACTGTTTTATGTCTGATGCTCGAGCGTTGCAGCTGGACCTCGACGACGCTGGATAAGCCGTTACGCTCGGTTTTTTTCGTCGTCGGAGTTGTGTGCGATATCAACGACGTGTTGTGTATTTGTTGCACACTGTACACGTTCGTGAAATTCACTGACAGTGGCATATTCATTGTGCCGGTCTCGCTCATAAAAAAAGCTTAGGCCTAGAGATGACCAAGATGATAACCCCAAACAAATCCTGGAAGCGTTGTGGGTTTCAGAAAAAGGAGAAGGGGAAGGTTTCTACGATGCAGCGGTGGAAATGCATGGAGGTATGTATATTCGTGTGATACCTTTGTTAAGATACATGTTCAGGAATCGTCGGTTCGGGAGATATTTGTGAGAGCTGATACCCACGTGGAGCCGGTGGCCGGGCAGCGAGCAAGTGCGCCTAACTTTTAACAAATTCCCCCATCGTTCAAGTACTTGCGCAGTGAAAGCATATGGTCCCACAAAGCTGTAAATCGGGCTGTTTGAAAACCGGAATGACGAATGCACATACTTTTTAAGCGGGAGGGCTGCATTCGAGGAACAAAAACAAAGAGGGAAGTGCCACCCATGAAGTGTTTATAGAGACCTATGCTAGTTGAGTAAAGGCTCTGTAAGCTGGTGTGCTAGAAATGGAGTCAGTCCCTCTTGGGACGTTTTGAAATACAAACATGGGAAGCTTTAATATTCTCCGCTCATCCACTAGTGCGAGGCAGTGTGATGTGCTGCGATTGCTTGTTCTAATTCTAAATATCACAGAACTGTTCAGAATGAGGAGCGACCTCACTTCTCTCCTGGCTTCGGTTCACTTTCTCAAGGCGACGTAGCGAAGAGGAGAGGGAGTGAGAATCGCTACGCGAAGTCCATGCCGTCAACCTCGTTCAATTGCTCCCTTCCTTTCTAAAAAATACGGCCATTCGTTAGAAATATTGCAGTACAAGTGATGTCGGGGGAATGGGGGGCGGAGGGGGAGGGGGTTGAAGCGTTTTTAGGACCGATTGGAGTGCTGCGATCGCTTGACCGGGACGTAGGATGACGGATCACGTGATAAGGCCAGCTGTTCCGCCTCCCTTTGGCTTGGGTCTTCGGAAACCGTTCGCTCAATACTTTCACTTTTTTGTGTTTGAAGCCTGATCAGTACATGCATCGATCGGCTTCAACAGCTTTCGAGCTCAGGGAGCAAGGGTTAAGTACTGTTCGGTGCCGCAATGCCACACTTACGCGACTAACCCAAATATCAGCTTCAAATCTACCCCCAAGGAGAAGCATCAGCAGATCCAATATGATACATAAAATGTGAACAGTCTCACCCTGCATAGCAGTACCTTTCTCATACAGCTTCAATATCGTTTGAACAATGGGGTTCAAATTGTATGTACAAGTTAGCGGCAAGCAATGCAAGTAGAGCCGAGTGCTAATAGACTTGAAAGACTAATTTACAGAGGGTAACGAGACAAAATTTCACTATTTTAATGCAAACATCACTCGCAGCTTAGTGGTATTTAAGCAACCAGCAGCTGCATAAATGTAAGAAGTTTATGTGCCTCCATTTATTTTACTTTAAGGGTTGCTGATACAAGTAGCTGCACTCGTATTAGAAAGTAATATTTTTTTGTAGCCCATCTACTTATCTTGTAGGGCCCAAACAAAAACATTCTACAACTCTAATACACCTAGCTACAATATTTGCATAATTTTTTAAACAAAGAAAGACGGCAATGCTGTACACAAACAAGTGTCATTGGCCTTTGGATGATCTGATATTAGTTTATGAAGTTAAATGGCATCAACAAGCTTTGATATTCGTCGCTCAAAAATTCTGACATCGTAGAAAAGTTACAAAACCTGTGGTTCAAGAATGTAAATATGTATATACTGAAAAAGAAAAAAATCAGGTGCATTGTATTGTTTCTGCGACTCGCGACTTGGGAAGCAAGTACGTTACCACAGAGCCACGAGAAATGTCTTTGCTTTATTTCTGAGCCAAGAGAACAACGGGAGACGACCGATTATATTTGGAAAAAAGCGCCGAATTCACGGTTCATCGGAAGTCGCAATCTCTACGAGTGCTCCTGGGTCGATTTCATAGCACGCCGGCCAGTGCGTACATACAACATAAACAAGAAATTATACACGGCATGTTCTTTACCCTGCTTTGCACGAGCACGATGTGTCACCAACGTTTCTTCCATTCAGTGTTATCTTCAGCTCGTGCGGGTCCGAAGTGAATGCCGACGTTTGGAGAACGAATCCAATAAACGTGCACTAATCCTTACCCAGCTTCCTGATACTACAGGAGAACACGTGTCCGCTTCAAGAACACTTTCGCCCGAAAGCAACAGCTGGCACGTTTCATGGACCTTGTCCATGAACGCATTGATGCTGCTTACAGGACACCACAACTGAAAAGGGTACACAGTTGTAACCAGAGTGCCCGGTCGAATGAAGTTTAAAAAAATTCGCCTACCTTCAATCGTGGGTCGCACTTCGTAAGCATCCATTGCGGTGTACGAGACAGCCGCCGAAAACGACAACAAGTTGACCTGTACCCTCTAGTCCACGCCCCCAGGTTCCGTGCAGCGACCATTCCCTGCTTGCTGAACGCAACATCTCCTGCTCCCCGAAAGCATTCGTATGGTAGCCGGTTTAGGAACTCGACTAGGTCGAGTAGTGAAACAAAACATTGGGTTAAAAGAAGCTTTAAACACCCGTAGTATTAAAAAAGTGAAGCCCGGGACACTCCACCCTTGGCGTAGAGTGCAGGAAACAGTCACGTGATCCCCATCCTATGTCATCCTGCCTGCTAATAGACTCAATAGAGCTAATATATTTCATTGTGAGCATATGTTAACCGTAGCCATCTGCTATTCTTCCATACCATCTGCCGCCCCCGCTCCGTTCTTTCCTTCAAATTGCAACTTGAGTTCTCTAGAGCCAACGAGCCCTCATGCCGTTCAAACCGACCGTCCATTCTTCTCGCCCTCAGTTCTACCCATCGCCCAAATGTAAACACCAGCTAAGTCAACTCTGCTCGCAAGCCCCGGCAGCCGACTTCTTCGCCGCAGCTGTAACCTTACCCTCACCTCATAAACTAGCCTCGCCCTCGCCCCTGCCCGCTGACATCGCCTCTACCTCTTCGCCTCAAGATTCTCCAAGTCCGCGTTCTTCTATTCCAGTTGCTTCCGCCTGTCCCACTGACTCGACATACCTTCCTTTTCCGTAATAAACAGTTATGTTAATCTTCTAAACTTGTTCTTTCTTCCTGGAGCCTACCACCGGCCCTCACATCATAAACTGTCTTGACTACAGATTTTGTGGATAAATCGAGTTTGAAGACACCTTTTATAAAATTTCACAGAAAGTATAAAAATTTTGAAGCCTGTGCTGTTTGAGGCTACATTGTGCAAGTAGATGGGACAGAAGGACATGGGAAGACGGGTGTTTTGCATGGCAGAAAGTGCTACTTGTTTGTCAGGCGTTAGGAAATATGGGACAAGACATGGGAGAAGGGTGTTCTGCATGGCAGAAAGTGCTACTTGTTTGTCAGCCTTTAGGAAACAATAATAATGTAATTGACGTAATATTTTTCGTTGGGTGCACAGACGTCTTCAAAAAAGCCAAAGTGATGCCAAAACAAGCGCAGCTCATTGCTCAGCAGAAATTGTGCGAAGACTACAACGACTCAAACGGGAAAGCAATTCCAAGGTGAAAAAGCCTTGGAATAATTTATTTTTTATAATTATAAAAATAAATAAACAATCATTTTATGTGCTCATGCAACCCACTTATTGCTGTTCTCATTTCAGGGAACACAGAGGAAGAGGTCGGAGAGCAGCGAGAGTTCAGGTGAAGAGAACTAATTCACTTCGTCAAAAAATGCAGTCATCGTCCAACTTCGAAAGCGCTTGAGAGGAGAAGGAGCTCAGAACGGGCGACTAGGCCTAGCCCTACTGGACAAGATTGGTATGCTTCTTCGAAACGGTCTTATCAGGGGTGTGACAGCTTTGCCACTAGACAGTGTGCCAAATTCCCAGCACAAGGGAGGATGCGGCGAGTGTACACTCAGGGACAGCCTTTCTTGGCAATGCAGTGAAAGCTATGGGCGACCGTGGGCACGAGCACACAGGGCACCAGTCAAAGTCGTGCGCATGTCCTCGTCACTTGTGATATGCCAAGAAATGTTGTCCCTAACTATAGTTAAACGTGCTTGCCTTGTGTGTAGGAGACATTCGAAGTAAATGATGAAAACGAGCCGGCAACAAATGCTAGTAAAACATTTCACTTGAATTAGGCTGTTTTCTTTGCTGCAGAGACTAGCATCTGCTGCGTATGTACCTAAACTCGCCGCATACATCTTGAGGCTCGGCACAGTGTATTGCACCATTAAGAGTTTTGCGACAACTGAATAGACAATTTGTCATTTTTCCAAATGCCACGGCGTGCGTCCTAGGATTTCTGGTAACGGTGTCTGTCGACCCCGTCTTTTTCTTGTTTATAAGTGTACTTGTTTCTTGCATGTACTGTGTCTGCTGTGTACGATTTGCTCTTGCGTGTATATTCCTTCATTTTCGACGCAGGCATTGACAGACGCCAAGTTGCCTCTTTCGCCACTCCCGAGGTGTGTGCTAGTGTTGCCACCGTCGTGCTGTCCCGCAATTATCGCCTAGTTTATTTGACCTGCATGCAGTCGCCACAGAGCAGTTTCGAACACTAGGGCAACATGCCATCGCTATCACCAGAAAAACGAAGTAGCAATCTCAAACCGAAGGACGGCTGTGCTCGTATTTGGCCGTTCGCGCACGCTGTAAGAAATGTGAGCATAGGACATCTATACCATTTGCTTGCTCAAGGTGCAGGACAGTGCCTTGTCATCATGAATACTTTGCCTTTCGAAAGCCTGCAAAACCGTTCCAGCGGTCTGCCGCAGTTCATTGCCATGGGGGTTCCCGCATAGTGCTGAAGATACGACTGTTTACAAAAATCACAGTCCACGCATGGTCGATGAGAGTCTAGTTGGGTTCAAGAAGACCGATTTCATGAAATAAACAGCAGACCTAAAATGACCAAGGAAACTAGGGAAGACTCACGGTCCTGGAGGGTATGTACATAGCGAGAAATTTAAAGAGGCCCTGCACGAGAAAAAACAAAAAACTTGTAGATTACGAACACCGATATCGTCGTAACAACCACATTGTTTTTGGACTCACTGAACAACGAGGAGAAACACGGAACGACCTCGAGCAGGTCATTCACGAAATATATTCCAGAAAGTTAGGTGTGACTGTGTTATCTGTGGAGCGTATTCACAGGCTTGGTAGAATAGAAGAAAATCAAGGCCCGTTATACTGCAGTTAATTTCGACGAAAAACAGGAAGTTAAATAACTGTAAAAGCTAAAGAACACCGGCCTATCAGTTTCAGATGATTAATCCCTCAGCACTTTTCGAAAAAAAAAAGCTGTGGTCATTTGTACCAAACATCGGGGAATGACGCAATGATGGTTGTCAACAGGCCAGACCCAATAAGCAGCTTCAATTGACTTGTATTAACGCGCAAAGTGTCAGGAATAAAAAATAACTTGTTGAACATGTTTTAATGCTGTATGACCCGCATGCCGCAGTTATCAGTGAAACGTGGCTTAGCGCAGATACGCTGACGGTGATATTTCTCCTCCGTTCTCTACTTCATTTCACCTTAACTCAAGACGCAGCCGACGCTACGGGCTGATGGGACTAATCAGACAGCGTCACAAGCTCACCATCATTGTGTTGGTCATGTTTCTATAAGTGTTCTATCATTGCTAAACCAAGCATAAACAAAAAAACATCCAGTGATTCGCCCTTTTGAGGCTGCTTGATTGGTCCATTAGCTCGTAGCATCAGCCATGTCTGATCTTAGTATAGAGAGTATAAAACAGTTGAGTATTAAACAAGAGGTGGCGTAACCATAGTCGTTAAAAATACAAAACAAAAAAAAAAACTATGGCATGTGTGCGTTCATGAGCAAATAGAAAACCACGAGTCTTTGCTGCAAACTAAACTTATGAGGCACTAACGTCATGGCAAATGGTGTCTGCAGAGCTCAATTTGCACAACCTGAGTTTCTGTATAAGCTATATGATCACCTTAACAATTTAAAAAATTAGAAGTTAATAATTGCTGGATATTTCAATGTCCCAGATATCGACTGGGCGACTGCGTCATGGTCGCATTAATACGCAAAAGTTCAGGGATTTTTCTTGACGTAATTTAGCATATAATCTCACCCAGAAGGTAAATCAAGCTACGAATGTGACTATAGCGTATGCAATTCTATTTTTAGATTTGGTTCATAACACTTGCTTTCAAACTACAACTGTCTCTGTCAATTAAGATTTTTTCCAACTACAAGATTGTCTATTTTCTCTGTACTCTCCATTAAGTGTCGTCTGCATCAACTTCTAATTTTGTGCGCGTCAAAAATTACAACCAAGCCGACAATGTTGCAGTTTTAGACTACCTTGATATAGGTTTTTAGCTTTTTTCTGGTGAGGACGTGAACATTTTATCGAACACGTTTAAGGCAAATGCCAACTATCGCTTACAAAACTTTATACCCGACAAACGTAAACATATTCGGGGTAACAACCAGTGGATAACTAGAGAAATTATACAGTCAAAGCGCAGGATTAAACACCAAAGGAAGCGATGAAGCGACTTTTACTGATGGTGTCAGCATAAGCGTGAGCTTGTAAATATTTCAAGCATGTTAAAAAAAGCCCTGCTATTTTTATTAGTTCCGTTTCTAGCCATGATAACACACCACGGACGGTCGCTAGCAGATGGGATTACATATAAAGATTGTGTGCTGCTCATTATTCTTTTTAGAAATCAAAATTTGAGCTGAACATGATCCTGTGTGAAACATGCAGCTTCTAAGCTTCCTGACTCTCTTAGATACCAGTATTAACTGAGCTACAAACATAAAAAAGCATTCAAGCACAGAACTTGCAATTAGCAAATAAGAAATGTCAGCTGACGATGACGAGCTGGACAAAGAGGGTATCATAACAACACCACTGCACATCACAAAATGTTACTCTTTCCTAAATTCCTCTCATGACACCTCTCTCATAGAAAAGCACGTACGAGTTTTGCGTAAGGCCTATGACCAGAATGTTTAAGTTGTACGTTCCACAGTAAAGACACCTTGAGGTAAGACATCTTTTGTAAATATGGGCTCAAAATATCTCCTAAAAATGTCCATCCGCACTACCAGTGTCCCACTATTCTAGCAAACATCACAAATCACAAGCTCAGCACCGTGCCACCTTCCATTCAGTGCTCGTTTACCTTTTCTTGTTCCTTGATTTAATGTCAGGGTGTCTAGCAAAATATTGTCTTGAAATTCCCTGACTTTTCCAGGTTTTCCCTGACAATTTCAGGTGAAATTCCCTGACCACTGTAGAGGCATCCGCGCCTGCACAGGTGTGGCCCAGGAAGCATGAAGTGAGGTTCTGCACCTTCAACAGTGCCATTGGTAGTGTCGTCCCAATATTCGACAAGCACATACATCTGTTGCTTCTGAATCACTTTGTTGAGAGACTCGTCAAACGAAGCAACTACGAAATGCACACTGGCGAGGCTTGATAGCAGCTTATTCCGAAAATAGGGCACAATACCATGGCAGATGGTATATTCTACCTTGTCCTTCGCTAACTGAAGTTTTACAGCGACTTCCCACGCGGGAAACATGAGAGGGACGACTGAGGCCGATGCTGCTTGTAGAACAAGGGATTCGTGAATCGCTATCGAGTTTAAGCACCAAATTACTTTGGCCTTTGTCACAGCGCTCTTCAGTAGAAAGCCGCTGATCAGCGTCATCACACTTGTTGTGGTGGCTGCAGGCTCTTCAGGGGCACACGTGCGGTATCCGCTACATCCGGCCGAAACGTTCGTTGCATGCTGTAAAAGATGACAGAAGTCCAGATTGGGAACGGATTGACTGCGACTTCAAAGCAGCAAGGTGCTTTTTGGTCGATGCGTGACTGGAAACTGCCGTGTTTCACATGTTGCTAAAAGAAAAAATTTTGCGGCACATTGAGCAAGCAATGCGAGGATCACTTTGCACGAGCTTAATCCAACTTGCATATGCCGATTTATCCGGATTCATCAGTCCGGATTAAACAAGCACTTTCTTGCCGCCGACATCATCAACGAAGCAGCCACTTCCGGAAACACGACGCTCAATGACACACGTCAATAACCGAATGTATGGCCGCATGGCCTCCAGATGCGCACCACGGTGACGCGCACTTTTGGATACTTTTGGATTGGATTGGATTGAATTGTGGCCTGCGGCTATCCCATTTGTTACTAAATCTAGTGGCTTTAACTGGATTTAGCCTAGTGTTGTGCCCTTAATCCAATCCAATCCAATGCATGGCTTGGACTGAATTTGTCGGCTGTTCCCTGCGCACCAGGTAGCACACACTACATCGGGTGAGCAGAGC
>JAZHYW010036381.1:0-13252 GCA_037355805.1 Ixodes ricinus
AAGGAAGAGGAGGAGGAAGGGGACAAACTTTTCCGGAAAATTTTGTGGAAAAAGTTTCCGCATAAATTTAGGGGTAAAATTCCCCGCTAAATTTAGCGCGAAAATTCCCCGCTAAATTTAGCAAAACAAACTTTTCACTAAATTTCGCTGAAAAAATGATTCCTTAAATGTGGAGAAACAATATCACGGTTGAGTTTAGCGGGAAAGTGTCCCCGCTAAATTTTGCGGAAGAATTACTGCTCTAAATCTAGCGAAATAATTTCTGCTAAATTGAACGGAAAAAATTCTCTGCTAAAGTTTGCGAAACAATTTTCCCGCTAAGTTTAGCGGAAAAGATTCGCAGCTACATTTAGCAAAACAAATTTTCCACAAAATTTAGCGGAAAAAGATATCCCTTAAATTCGGCTAAAAAATGTCCCCGTTGAATTTAGCGGGAAAATATCGACGCTAAATTTTGCGGAGGAATTGCTCCGCTAAATTTAGCGAAAACATTTCTGCTAAATTGAAAGGAGACAATTCCTTGCTAAATTTGTTGAAAACAAATTTTCCGCTAAATTTAGCGGAAAATTAACCCTCTATATTTAGCAAAACAAATTTTCCACTAAATTTCGCGGAAAAAAAATATTCTTTAAATTCAGCGAAAACATTTCCCCGTTCAATTAGCGGGAAAGTGTCCCCGCTAAATTTAGCTGAAGAATTGCTCCGCTAAATTTAGCGAAATATTTTCTGCTAAATTGAGAGGAAAATATTCCCCTCTACGTTTTGTGAAACAAATTTCCCGCTAAGTTTAATGGAAAAGATTCTCCGATAAATTTAGCAGGGACATTTTTTTCGATATAAATTTCCTATATTTTAGCGGAAAACGTTCCTTGCTAAATTTACCGGGACAATTTTCTGCTAAGTTTAGCGGGACATTTACCTGCTAAATTTAGCCGGGAATTTCCTTGCTAAATTTAGCAGACAATTTGCCTGCCAAATTTAGCGGGAATTTTTCCACTCACTATAGCGGGAAATGTAGTGAAAATTTCAAGCTAAATGGGAGGGGAGGAGCCGGAGGGGAGGAGTGGAGGGGATGATGAAGAAAAAAGGCATACCCTCTCCTCCTCCCCTCCCTTCCTCTTCCTCCTCAAGTGATGCGCTCTAATTCGGCATTGCAGTGAGTTGTAAACGTCTTTCACTTTTTTTTTCTCGAATACACTAATAATAAGCATTTTATGTCTTCGCTGAAACACGAGGTATATTTTTATTTAATTGCAGTAAAACTTGCTTCAATTTTCAAAGTTCTAGCGAATATCAAGTATTCAATGATTTGAAATCCTGGTGATTAAGTTATTTGCAAATTATTTATAAAGCTCAAAATAATATTTTTCGTTATTTCAAGTAAGCACTAGGAGCAACAAAATGCCCAATATGAGGTCTTTTGTTGGCAGCTCGTAGGACACTCTCGCACACTCTATATTAACACCTCCCCTTTTAGCCCAGTATACTTGAGATGGAGCCAAGGACGTCGTGAGCATTTTGGAAGACAGTTCCTCAGTTCCTGATACACAGCTAGTAATATGGAACGCATTTCCACAGTAAGCTTTAACCAGTCACGCGCTAAATGATAACAGAAACAAGACAGTTGCTATGGAAATATCTTTAATTGTATAAGACATTTCCACTGGATGCTTTCTTACGTAGGGCATTTTGGATTACTCTGAATAAATTTGGGTTGATTAACTATTCTTTTGAAATAAGATGAAACAGCGTTGGCACGCCAGTAGCCGTTTGCGTTTTTGAAAAACCTCTTGGAAGAGCACTTTCCTTCAGAGTCCTCAGATTCCATATTAAACAATGCCATTCCAATTTTTAAATCTGGGAATTGCTTAGTTGCTTCACAGATCTGTAGAGACAAACATGGAGACAGTGATTTTAACGCCGGTGATTGAATTACGTTTAAATGTCTAAAGTGCGTTCATTATTTGAAATGCATGACCTAAAGTTTTACAGAATACATTAATTTTGTTCCTAATTTTTTTAATTAACTTAAAAAACGTAGCTAAAAGTAGAATCACAAATTGTCAAAGTAAACATATATACGTGTCTTAACATATTCAGCTGAGAACAAAGTCCAAATGGCAACACGGAAATTTCGAAACCTTCCTTCTTGCTTTCTGCGATGCCGCTGAGGGCAAGGGGACACAAATCAAGAATGGATGTGTGTCCGAGTGGTAACAACGTTGTGGAATACTTTGATGTCTGATGTAAGCCACTAGAATAAAACATAATTGCGAACCAGCGCACAGGTAGACAGTTACTCAAAAATGCAAACACAGATATATACACTAACACAGCACCGAACTATCCACTCATCTGTATTTCAAACTTCCTACTTCTTCGACACCGAGGAATATGCTGCCAGCGCAACGAACAAGAGAAGAAGTTCAAGTGGAAGACAAGACAAACAAGGAAAGGTAAAAGAGAAGGAACAGGACAAAATAACAAAAAAGGAAAATAGAAGACAAAGAGAGGGAAACAGAGGAGAAGAGGAATAACTCTCGCCGAGTCAAAAAATTGCAATAATTAAAAAAGGAAGTACCAAATTAATATCGGACATGTATGAAACCAAGTGATATGCTGGTCCACTGTCAAATGCACTATAGGTATAACTAGTCCGTGTCTTACAAAAACTTCCAAAGCTACAAACAATAACTGCAAATATATTATAGAAAAACCTGCAGATATACTGGCAAACAGTCGAAAACACCTTCTGTCTAAATAATGAAGTCATTTTCCGATAAAGAAAAAGAGGACTGCTAATGCACAAGGGCACCCCGTCGTACATTCTCCGCTTCTATAATTCGACAGGTAATCTGGTTTTTAATCTTGCCTAACACAGCACAGCTTTCCAGCCGCGCAGAAAAGCTACAATTTCCCCATTGAACGCCTAAGTGACCAGAGATAGCATTCGCAAGGTTGTTAATGTACTCATGCATGCGGTCATTTAAACACCGCCCTGTCTGTCCAATGTACGTTTTCTTTAACAAAGGGTAAACGAATAAACCACCCATTCAACCCATGCGACAAAGTCGGAACTCTGCTTCTTTGCGCAGCTGATGATTACGATTGAAGAGCTGGTTGATTTTACAGCCAAGCTGTCCAAGTGAAGTTTTTGTGGTGCTGAAAAAAATTACATTCATGTTTGTTATGTTTGCTATTTTCTTTAAACCATGATATAGCTTGTGGATATATATGGTACGACTACGTGTCTTGGTCCTGTCTCTGGGTAATTTCGCTCCGCTACCTAACTGGAGTTCTCTGAGGAGAACCTTTGTTACCGATGTCAATACAGGAAAAGGATATCCAGCGGACCTCAGCCTTGATAATTCTCAGTCGAAGCTCGTCTCCATTGAATTTAAACATGACTTGGTAATAGAATTCTTAAGACATAATCTCACTATGCCTCTCTTTAAAAGCTTGGAATGTGTAGAGTTGAATGGTACGAGAGGTTTCTTCACCCTGGTCTGATATGAATAATGGATGTGATTAGGTAGGACGTACAGTCGAAGATCCTGGAATCGTTATGATCTTTCGACCGGGGGTTCGTAAGTGAGTTTCAGAGGATTCATTAATTTTTTAGAATTGTAGAAAACCTCTTTCATTATGGCTGTGATATTGATATTCCTGCAGCAAGGAAGATTAAAATCATCACCGTATCTGCATACTTGCACTGCTTTGATGTATCCACTATTTGTTGCAAAATGCTGTCGTGATGTGCAAGAAAATCCTCACTACGTCCTGGATCAAAGCTGGATCCTATCCATGCTCCCGTCTTTTGTAGGTAGGCATTTTCATCTCAAGCAGTGGAGGTAGGATTCAGATAGACATTGAGTAAGAAGAGAAACTGATTTTGGGACAGACCCGCCGCGTTCATATAGGGTTTGAAACCAAGAGCGTCAATGCTTTCTTCTACACACGTAAGGAAGGATACTTTCTTGGGGTAAGGAATAATCATATATCCTTAATATTGATAGAAGATATCTTTAGCTCTGTCGTGACGACCATCTTCTAGAAAGCCGAAGACATCGAATGAATTTCAAACATGGTAGAGATCGTCAATGTTAAGAATATTAACCTCTCATGAAAAACAATGCCACTTTTTCGCCATGTTCCCCTTTCTTAGACGCTGACTCCAAGGGGACATCCTTGTTTGTGGGATTTTGAAGAGAAGAGCTTTGTTTTGTTTTAAATCGAGCGGTTGAACATGTTATGAATCCAACATTTTAGTATTGCTCAAGGCAACTTGTTTCCGGCAGTTGAAAACTAATTCAATCGCTTCCAGTGCCTTAGCACCATACGTTTCTTTGTACATGACCTCCAAATCACCTTCTTTCTCGGCTGGCAAAAGAGCGAGCGACTTTTTTTAGGTTAGCCTCTTGCTTTTTCATAAGAAGTTGTGAGAATGACGGTTGGTATCTAACAAGTAAGTCCACTCGTTCAGAATTACATTTATCGACCTCAGACTCCGGAGCGCGTGTCGACACCAGTCTGACGGTGGAAAGACGCTCCTGTGCTGAAGGCGTGGGTTCCACCGCAAACTTTGGGCCAAGATTGAGGACATTCCTCACATCTTCTGGCAGGTGGATATTGCTGCCGATCGTATGAACTGAGTTGCTCGAAGCACTCTCTTTCATTGGTGTACTTGCTCTCAGGTGTCTTAAGGTGAGGCGCCACAAACTTTCTGTCGTCCACTCACCTCAAAAGGCGTAATCTCGCCATTTTTTTGCCTTAGCAGGGAGACACGTTCTCTTTCGAATGTATGTAAAGGCTATTTCTGTAGCGTCGTGCCTGTCGATGCTATTCAGAATGGAGAGTATTGCAAATTCTCTTTCCGTGGCCGACAGATGGTGCCAAGCCTCAAAAGAGGGACCTGACTTTCGGTGGCTACATATGTTGTTGAACGCAGTACTCTAAGAAGTGTTCTTGGCAGAGAGTATGGTAAGAGGAGTTGCAAGATTCTCCAGGCTAAACGGCATCGACAGGCACGACGCTACACAAATAGCCTTTGCATAGAGCTGAACGAGAACGTGTCTGCTTACTTAGGCAGAAGAAAATGGCAAGATTACGGGCTCTGTAAGTGAGAAAACGATAGAACGTTTGTTGCGGCTCACGTTAAGGTCCCTAAAAACAAGGACACAAAAGGAAGGTAGCTCTTCAAGCAGCACAGTCTCTACGATCGGTAGCAACATCCATCCGCCAGAAGAAGTGAGGAATGTCCTAAATCTTTGGATCAAAGTTTGCAGTCGAACCTGCGCTGTCAGCACAGCAGATGCTTTTCATTGTCAGATAAGTGTCCAGACGCGCTCCGGCGTCTGAGGTCGATAGATGCACCTCGGAAGGAGTGGACTTACTTGTTGGATACAAACCGTTATTCTCACCGCTTCCTATCACGAAGGAAGAAGCTTAATTAAAGAAAAAGTCGCTTTCTTCTTAAAAACCGATAACAACCGATAAGCCGATAAATAAGGTGGTTCTGTGGAATGCACAAAGATACATTTGGTACTGAAGGGTGTTCATCTGCCCTTCATATATTTACTTATATGTACATTCGATCCCGGTCGGCAGTTCGTGATGCTGTCCTCGGTCTCGAGCTCTGTATCTCAAGCCCCCGGTTCTTCTTCTTCTCCTTCTTGCTGGTCCTACATTACTCCCCCTCCGGGAAGGCCAAGGCACGGTTTGCCAATGCACATGTCCGCAAATTGATGACTTGGTCGGAAGTCGTGGAGGGTGTCGCAACGATGATTTCAATGGTGTCTGGGGCGAAACCTGTACACTCTCAATGTACGCGGGTTTCAGTCGATCAACAGACACCATGTCGTGTCTGTTTCCTAGGTCTAAAAGGAAAGCCTTGGGGCCCCGTTGAATGACGGAAAACGGTCCGTCGTAAGGGGCCTGCAGAGGTGTCCGCACTGCGTCTCTGCGAACCAAAACGTGTGTACACGTATCTAAGTCTTTCGTCATGAAAACTTTCCTGTTAAACGATTGTCGTGTAGGTAGTGGGCGCAAAGCTTTCATCGTCGTCTTGAGTCTTGATACATAGTTCTGCATGTCTGGCACCGCATCTTCTTCGAGAGTATGGAAAAACTCGCCTAGCAGCCTTAGGGTCGTACCATAAACGAGTTCAGCAGGTGTGGAGGAGAGGTCTGCTTTGTAGACCGTACGAAGACCCAGTAGAACAAGTGGGAGTGCTTCTGACCAGTTTGTTGGATTTTTGCAGACCTTTAGCGATGTCTTCAGTTGCCGATGAAACCGTTCCACTAGTCCGTTTGAGGCCGGGTGATAGGACGTGGTGCGGATTCGCGTTGCTCCTAAAATCCGTAGAAGTTGTGCAAAAAGGCGGGACTCAAACTGTCGGCCTCTGTCAGTTGTGATTTTGTCTGGTACGCCGAAGCGTGAGACCCATGTTGTCATGAAGGCTTGGGCGACCTCTTCAGCTGTGATATTGGTTAGCGGTGTTGCTTCTGGCCAGCGTGTAAATTGATCAACGCACGTGAGAACATACGTATATCCATTGGAAGGTAGTAATGGCCCAACAAGGTCGATGTGAACTTCGGAAAATCTGGTATCCGGGAGCTTGAACCTGGCGACTGGCGCAACGGTATGGCGATTAATCTTTGCCTTTTGGCACTGCTGACAAATACGTGTCTATGTGCGAACATCGACATTGATTTTGGGCCAGACGAAATCGTGATGTGACTAGGCGTTGTGTGGCCCGAATGCCAGGGTGTGCGAGGGAGTGCAGAGCCGTGAAGATTGGACGACGGAACTGCTGAGAAACAAACGGCCGTGGTGTGCCTGTAGAGATGTCGCACGTTAAGTTGCACTGCACCATGGAAGATGAAGATCTTCGAACCTGAGCGCGGTGTGTCCAGAGCGTAGATTTTGAAGTTCTTGGTCTGACTGTTGGGACCGCGCCATCTGATGAAAATCCACGGTACTCAAGAAAGTTCCTTCCAACGACTGTATATCTGCGCGGGAGAGAGCGTCGGCTGCGTTGTTGCGAGAACCTTTGACGTATCTGATATCGGTTGTGAATTCTATAATGAACGCCATTTGCCTGATTTCTCGAGGAGAGTATGTATGTCCACTGGATGTTAAGGCATAAGTCAAGGGCTTGTGATAGGTGACTATGTGAAAGGAGCGTCCTTCGAGTAATTATCGAAAATGTTTCAGTGCGAGATGTATTGCCAAGAGTTCTCTTCCAAAAGTACTATACTTCTTTTCTGATGGGCGTAGTTTTTGAGGCGTAGTTTCTGAACTAGGAGATCGTCAAGGTAGGCAAAACAAAAATCGAGTCCTCTTGTCACCCGGTCAATAAATCGCTGGAACGTCTGTGCAGCGTTTCGAAGTCCAAATGGCATAAGGATAAATTCGTACAGTCCAAATGGAGTGGTAATAGCCGTTTTGGGAATGTCACTTGGTTCGATGGGAATTTGGTGGTAAGCCTTGATTAAATCTACTTTAGAGAACACTTTCATCCCGTGGAGTTTGCTTGAGAAGTCTTGAATGTGAGGCACGGGGTATTGATCAGCTTGTGTTACGTTGTTTAAAGCGCGATAATCGCCGCAGGGACGCCAATCACCTGGAGTCACCTTAGGCACCATGTGAAGTGGAGAAGACCACGAACTCGAAGATGGTCGGATGATGCCAAGTTCCAGCATGTGGTCAAATTCTTGACGGGCGATCTGAAGGCGTTCCGGAGCTAATCTTCGAGCTCGAGCGTAAACCGGTGGCCCGGAGGTTACAATATGGTGTGTAACATTATGCTTTAAAGGCCGCATAATGTTGCTTGGTCTAGCCAGGTCTGGAAATTCTCTCAATAAGTTGTCATAGATAGAAGTGGTGCTGTGAAGAGCAGGTGAGGGTGACAGAGATGCCTTTGTGATGGCCCCTGTAACGGTTTGTCGGGTTGTGGTGTCAAAAAGACGTGAATGACGTACATCGACGCAGAGGCCAAAATATGACAAAAAATCTGCTCCCAAGATGGGATGGTGGACATCAGCAATAAGAAAAATCCAGCGAAAAATTCGCGGAAACCCAAGATTGAGAGTGAGCGACTTCTGTCCGTATGTAGCTATGCCGGATCCATTTATTGCCTGTAAGCTTCGAAGCGACATTTTTAGATTTCCGTTCTCTGGGAGACGGTGGTACTACGCTTACTTGGGCTCCGGTGTCAATTAGAAATTTCACTTTTGTGTTCTGTTCCACGATAAAGAAAAGGTGACCTGGAGAGGGAGGAAGCACTTGACTTGTCACCTTCAGTAAGTGCTTCTGGGGTTTTCCTTCAGCCAGCTGCAAGGTGGAGAGCAGTTGTGCGCACGGGGTCCGTAGGTACGGTGGTACCAGCAAACTGGTGGTGTGTCTGCTCGGCCTTTTGAAAAAGAGCGTCTCATGTGATGTGGTTCAGGCAGGTTAGGACGATTTTGTCGAAGAGCAGCCACCTCAGTTATCAAATGGGCTACGTCATCGTGCAGCCTTTGAAAATCAAAGGGAGATGCCTCTGTCGCAGGTAGCGGGTGGCCACTTGTGGGGTAAGTGGTCGCCTGAATCATGGGTGGGGCCGTATCCAGAATCTTGTCGGCGAGTTCGGCGAGGTCGTCGAGAGGAATATTGCTGGATGTTGCCAGGATCCTGCGGACATCCGAAGGCAGACGCTGCAAAAAGAGTTCTCGTAGAAGGGAAGAATCCCGCAAGGAGGCTTGACTGCCCAAAAGTTGTGTCATGCGTCGTAGGAGCTGCGACGGCTTGCGGTCTCCAAGTTCCTCAGCCGTGAGCAATTGTTGCAGGCGTCGCTGTTCTGACGCGGTGGTTCTCCGGATCAACTCTCGCTTGAGGTGTTCATAGGGCTCTTGGTCTGGTGGAGAAATGACGATGTCTCTCACTTCCATTGCCTCTGCAGACGACAAGGACGTGACGACCTCACGAAATTTTGTCATTTGTGCGGTGATGTTTCTACGGGCAAACTCCTGCTCTACTTGCGCGAACCACAATTCCGGGTCCGCAGGCCAGAATGTGGGTAGTCGGCGGCTGACAGTGCCGAGTTGGTGGACCAATTGTTCGGTGGTCGGCTGTTCACCTCCGGCGTTAGCGTCAGCCATGTCGGGCTACTGTAGGAAGAACTGTGAGGAGGAAAACGACGGTGACTTGCCGTTGCGTAGTCCTGTCAGGTGTGGATTTCAGTTTGCTGAGGTCGCGATCACGTCCGGGTCACCATATGAAGGGTGTTCATCTGCCCTTCATATATTTACTGATATGTACATTCGATCCCGGTCGGCAGTTCGTGATGGTGTCCTCGGTCTCGAGCTCCGTATCTCAAGCCCCCGGTTCTTCTTCTTCTCCTTCTTGCTGGCCCTACAGTACTTAGGCATTAGAAGCAATTGAATCAGTCTTCATCTCCCACAAACTAGTCGCCTTGAGCAAGATGAAACGAGAGGCAAGACAATACTATCCATCGCTCCATTAAAACAAAAGCTCAGCACTTTTATTGATTGTAGCAAAAATTTAAACTTTGAATTATTTCTCACCTCGAAAACGCACAAACCAGAATGTAAACTTAGGGTCATCATTGTATCAGAAATACGATAATGGCAAAAATCGGTGGCACTATTTGTTCAAGTGAGGCTAAATCTACAAAACACTGACGATCCCTGCCTTTTTTAAGTTCCTACGAGGTATTCAGCTTTGAAGGATATCATAGTCAGGAAGAACTAATAATATTTTCTATCGATATAAAGCACATATATCATTCTTTACCCCTAGAACGTCTCTTAAAGTTTGTGAAAAGAACAAACAAAAAAAACATTGACGTTTTTGATGTCATACCCTTTATGAACACGGCGGGTCTGTCCCGAAGTCAGTTTCTGGACTTACTCAAGATCTATTAGAAGTCTACTTTTGCTATTTGGGATGGAAATAACTACCTACAAATGACGGTAGTATTAATAGGATCCACCATTGCTCCAGTCCTTAGTGAAATATTTCTTGCACGTCACGACAGGATTGCAAAACAAATATTAAATACAGAAAATGGAGTGAAAATATTTAGGTATGTTGATGATTTCTTAATCTTTCTTGCTGCAGATACCAACGTAACAGCCGTTTTGGAAGAGGTTCTTTACAATTTTAAGAATGGTATGAATCCTCTGACAATCCACTACGAACTTCCGGTCAAAAGATCATTACGATTCCTAGATATTGGACTGTGTGCCCTAAAATAGCACATCTGTAGGTGGTATAAGACTATGAGCACAGGGTGAAGAAATCTCTCCTACCATTCAACTCTGCTCATTCTAAGCATGTGAAGAGAGGAATAGTGAAGTCATGACTATTGAATATATTACCAAATCATGCTTACATTCAATGCAGACTAGCCTCGACGGTCACGTATCAGGAGAGAGGTCCGCTGAATATCCTCTTCCCGTAGTTACGTATTTAACAAAGCTTCTCTTCAGAGAAATCAAGCTAGGTGGCGCCGCAAAACAATCCAGTGACATGACAGCCAGACGGGTAGTCGTGCCGTATATGCAAAATATATCTGGTTGTGTAAGGTAAATAACAAACACGGCAAATGTGAATCTCCTTTTTTCGCGGCTCATATACTTCACCGGCTCTGCAAAAAAAAGGTAAACACCTCTTCAATCGTCATCGTTAGCTGCACAAGGAAGCACTTTTCCAACTTTCTCACATGTGTTGAAGGGGTGGTCGATTAGTTTCCCTTTCCCGTGAAGAGAGTAGAAAGGAGAGTACTAAAATATTGAGGTGGACTAGTTGGATGTGCCTGTTAGAAAAAGATTCTTTGAAGGTCAAGTACATACTGACGAAACAAGCACTAACTCAACTGTCGTATTAATATTCACACTATAATAATAATAATAATAATAAACGACGAGAAAATCGCAGCGTTACCTTTCCGTGTTTCTTTTCGGCATCAAAATTTCCAAAATGACTTCCTCTTTCCATCAAGGCAATTTCATTTTAAACATTTACATGCCGAAAGAAAACACGAGAGAGAAACGCTACCTCTTTCCCGTTTTCTGTGTGAATATTCAAACGACAGTTGTAAGTCAGCGCTTTTTCCGTATGTATGTACTTGCCCGCTCCGATATATATTTATTAAATGCATTGGAAACACTGGGTGGTGTATAAATGACAACCTGCATGAGCACAAAAACATTGTCAATGCTAAATCTGGTCACTTGGTCGTTCACTGTAGGAATTGCGGCTGTTCTGCACGACTGGACAACTGTGCTGTGTTAGGCAAGAGTAAAACCGGCTCACCCGAGAAATTATAGAAGCCAAGAACATAATACGACGGGATACCCAGTGCATTATCACTCCGTATGTATTCGACAGTACGCCAGTGTATCCACTCATTTATTTTAGAGCCCAGCTTTAAGACGCCCGTTTCCGTGTTGACCGGCGTCACCGTCGGCTTCGGCGTAACCGCGCGTTTCATTATAGGACGTGTCTCATAATGACGTTACACTTCACGTCATGTATGACGCCATGGGGAGGAGGAGGGAGGAAGAGTGAGAAGGAGGAGGAGAGGTGGAGGAAGGAGGAGGAGGAGGAGGAGGAGGAGGAAGAAGAAGTAGGAAGGAGGAGGAGGAGGGAGCAGGGGAGGATGGGAGGATGGAGGAGGAGAAAGAACGAGGTGGAAGGAAGGGAGGAGGAGGAAGGAGCAGAGATAAGAAGTGGAAAAGAAGGAGTCGGAGGAGGGGAGATGTCAGCTACCTGTTGTGCAGAAAAGCGATATCACCATTCATTGATCACGGAGAGGCACGTAGGAAAACATGGTGTACTCATTATCAAAATGGCCTTCTACATGGGCACGGGTATGTGCTGTACCCATCGATCTCTGTGGCACGTCAGACGAAGTTAGTAAATTGTGTGCCGCCAAGGTCGGCCAGGGCTTGCTCGTGGTGGCTCTGTTTCTCTTGCCTATAGCACTCACCAAATATTTCGAGCAAGACAAAGAATTCGTACCAGTCATGCCATTCATCTGTCCCGAGGGACGTGCACTCGCCTTTCTGCTGTCCCGTCTCGGGGGATCACGCTCAAGATTAATGCTGAGGAAATCTAAAATGCCGAACAGTCTTCGACAGAGCCAACAGAAAGCAGTATAACAACGAGAGTGTCACGCGCTTCGTAAATGTGTTGCCTCTAACGCTGTCTCGTTATTGAGCCTTTATCCTGCTGTCCTGTTTCCTGGCACCGACAGACCTGCATTTCCTATCTCCGGACAAGCGGTGATTAAGAATACCATAATATATATTTTACATATATATATATATATATATATATATATATATATATATATATATATATATATATATATGATATCCTTGACATATGTATCCGTGATAATATATATATATATATTGTCACGAATAACGAAGTGACAAAACAAAGGAATAACTGAGGAAACTGAAACGTTTAATGGGGCGAACTTGTGCCCAAAAATAAAAAAGAAAACGAAAGATAACCACAGAGCGTCGAAAGCGGCGAAGCAGCAGGATCGAACGCTGAGAAGAAACTGACCCCGGCTAGTTACGCGGAGCCCCTTTGTGTACGCGTGGGCTTCTGGAACATTCGGCCGGGAACATTCGGCGCGAGCAACAGGGTTCTCGAAATTACCAGAAATCTAAATTGCAAGAATAAATAAAGACGCGGCGCTCCCAGGATCGAACCCTGGGCTTTCTGCGTGGAAGGCACGCGCGATAATCGTTAGGTCACGAGCGCGCTGCCTACTTAGTCAGCTGCGCTCGACGGCATTATTCCCCCCTTTTAAAAAGTGCATCGTCCCGATGCAGCACAAAGGTAAAATCACAAATACACTATAAAAAGATAGCAGGGTCGCGAGCCACAGTTACGGTTCACTCTTTGACGAGAGTCCAAAGTTCTCACCGTTCGTAATACGGCCAGAGCCGGACGACGTGCACCACCTCGGGTCGTGGCTGGCGTCTTGCAGATGGGCGCGTTTCGTCAGGTAGAACTTCGTAGTTCAGATCGCCGAGGCGTCGGATGATTTTCTAGGGTCCGAAGTAGCGCTTGAAAGCTTCTCGCTGAGACCGCGGCGCCGTATCGGTGTCCACACCCATACGCCGGTACCCGGGTTGGAAGTGGACGTCCCTGCGACGAAGGTTATACCGGCGTGCGTCGACTCAGCTGTTGCTCTTGGATCTCGATTCTTGCGAGTTGACGAGCTTCC
>JAZHYW010036385.1:0-10487 GCA_037355805.1 Ixodes ricinus
AGTGAACATGACGCAAAGCGAATTCAGAGAGAGTCTAAATTTAGTTAATAAGAAGAAACCGGACTCATGTTGCGGGATGGTGTTTAGTTTATTGACATGGTGTCTCAATAAATGATCTTGTGACGCCGAGACACTCATAGAAAATTAGTGTCTCGGCGTCTCAAAACTTATATAAGTATCTATGCGAGGCCCATACGTACAAAATAAACCATAATTAAAGATTTTTTCAAGTTTGTGCGTACGATATGTTGAAAAAGTATATTACGTTCACATTCGGAAAAAAAAATATTTGAAAATAAACGTTTGGAAATAGACGTAAACTTTCGCTCAAAGAAAGTTGCAGCAACAGGTTGTAATCAGTGACCAGTGACGTAGGCTTTAAATTACGAAGGAAGTCAGACACTTAGTGGAGTGGTCTTATGAAGGACCATAACTGCAATCGCACACATCAGTGTCGGTGTGACAGCACTATCAAATGCTAACGCAGGAATAACTCAATGCACTACGGCGACATGTTTTATGCACAATTTTGCGTTCGGGGACACTTTTTTGGACATGTGCTTGGTGGACGCTTTCTGCTTTAATAAGTAACATAGCTAAATGAAACTTTCACAGTTTATAATACATTTGATATTCATTTACAAATTTAATATTAGTTATGTTATGGCTTTTTATTTTCTTGTTGCGGCGTATGTGAAAGAAAAGTAATTATGCACACACGGGGCTGGGCAATAAAATTAAAAATGCAACATCGCATTAGCTGATTTGCTCCTTGTAAACCACTGAGAGCAAAAATAACAATACTTTTTTTGTACGAGACACTCTTCACTTAAGAATATGTGGAACTCACAAAAAACGGAGCTACTGCCAAATGTGTTACAAATACTAAACTAACCTAAGGGCCACTAATAAGGAAAAAAAAAATAAAGAGTCTGGTTGGGACACGCATGTCAACACATATTTTACGCGAAAAACAAAAATAGAGCAATGATGACGGCGCGCGACGGGCTTTATTCGGTAGTCACCACCTTTTCCATTTGTTTTCTCTCTCGGAATTTCTTGCGTGTGAGAGAGCTGGATCGGCTTTGCTTTCACGTTGAGCTGGAAAGAGCGAAATACCCTCTCGTTGGGGTCAAAAGAGCGAATGACCATTCTGCGACGTCATAGACATTGTACAGAGAATAAAAAAAAGAAAAAAAATCTCTCGACGTTAATATCGTTTTGAAAGATTCTTTTCGCGTAAAATTTATTTCTCGACTTGCGTGTCCCAACCAGACTGTTTTAAATAAAATATTTGCTTTTTTTGTCAGAAGCTATTCAATGGTTGCATTCTGCCGATTGTTGAGTATATGCCTGCGAAATTTGGTTGTGATAAGACAAAACTAAACACAACAAGTTCTGTGCGACGATGTGTCAAGTTACCGGAACATTAAAAAAAAGTTAAGAAAAGGACGGAGTTAAATAGTGTTTGTTAACTCAACACCCGCACGTGGCCGGAAAATAGCTTCGTTACTATTTTTTGCACGAAGAAAAAAAGGGAGGAATTTAACAGGAAGAAAACGGCTGTGCCTAATTTCTAAAATGAATGCGGTGTGAACGCCACAATTTTTGCTACCTTGCAAACCAAAATGGCTCCAATATTCATCTATTTCGGTCACCAGGGGTACTTCAAATGCATATCTGACTACTTTGGCAATCATATTATACCTTGTTTTAACTTAGCTTCACACGCAGCCGACGCTACGAGCTTACGGAACAAGTCAAACAGCGTCAAATGTACACCATCATGGTGTTCCTCGTGTTTCTGTGCGTGCTTTCGCATCGCTAAGCCAATCACACACAAAAAAGGTGTGACTTGCGCTGTTGAGGCTGCTTTTATTGGTATCACCACCTCGTAGCGTCGGTGGCGTCTGGACTTAAGCTGGAAATTAAGTATAGGGCTTGAGTTGTTATACACAAAAAGGGGATGATAACAACGATGCCGAAAACCCGAAATCGTAAATCACAATTGAAAAACAAGATATGTAATTTCTTTTTATCCGCGTCACCTCTTAAAGGGGTATTTTTAGTTGGGGTCTGAGATCCACTATTCATGGTGATACCTCGATCTCCAGACACTAAGCATCCTAAAAAAAATCAAGATGACACTTATGGGCAGACCATTTTCCGATTAAAATCTAATCAAGGATGGACACACACCCCTCCTGCGCCTTGGAGTAGACACAAGGGCGCCGTCTGACGGCGCTTTCGAACGACGTGTTACTTCTAGACCCCAAAAATTTGACTGTCTGTGAAAATATAATGCATAACGCGCCTAAAAAGGACAATAATATTAGCTTTGAAATCTTCCCCCGATAAACAATTTTAATTGGTCAAGTTATTGGAGTTGGTAGGGATCAGAACATCGCCTGCCCTAGACGAAAAAGTGTCTGTGTATTTTCATTGCTGTGGGTCCAGTAGGACGTCTTCGCTTCTTGAATTGGTCATTTTCGATAGATTAAATGAACAATATACCACAAAATCAGTTTCTACAAATACGCTTTAGTGCCACTTTAACCTAGAGTCACCAAGAAAGTGACAACGGCAGGGCATCTTTTCTGAACGCCGTGGTTCCAACGTCCACTTCATGCATTCCACAGTGCATTGGCTGTGCGCGTTCGAGGTGCATGAGAGAAAAGCATCGTGGAAGTTAGAAAACTCGCGTCGGAGGTGAGACAATTTAAGCTCCTCCCTGCCGCCATCTTCTTGTCACAGGCAATTCGACGAGAAACTGAGAGAGACGAGGAGACTACAGAGCGCCGGAGGTCAAGTCAGCGAGCTCTGGTTGGAATGATTAGTGGGCATTGCGTAGACGCAAGGCTAGCTGCCTTTGTTTATACTCAGTGTTTGGACATGTTCGAATATGAATGCCAAACGCCAGATGCCGGCGTTCAAAATCTGAGTGCCGTCGAGGAGAGAGCAGAGACAATTGCTATCAAATCGCCCTCCGTCTACCCACTAAATATTCCAACGAGAGCTCGGCGACTTGACGACCCTGTGCGCTCTTGTCTCCTCCTCTTTTTCAGGTTAGTGTCGCATCGAAACGCCACAAATAGTAAAATAAAAATAAGCTCCAAAGACGAACAATGAAACCTTTTCTTTTTTTGAGGGGGGGAGGAGGGGGAGAAACCTGCTACTGCTCCCATGCAAAGTGAGCCGCGCTCCTGGCAACGTTTCACGATAGTTTTCGATTAGGTCTGTGCCCCTCCATCGTTTCGACGATCCAAGATCGACTACATGGTGACCGCGAAATGTAGCAGCACACCATGTTTGCTTCAGTGCGCGGGACGCGACAGATCGAGTGGCGTCTGCTGCGTTCCACGCACGAGCCTTATTGGCTCACGAGGGCTTTGACAGTATATAATACTTTCAAAGATGATAGAAATAACTGTTACGCGGCATTGTAATCAAACTAAATGTGCAGGTGTACGGATGTGCGAGTGACCTCAGAATGGATTCCTCATCATGTCCGAACTGGAAAACCCGGATCCGGAGACGTGGGCGGCCGGGAGTACTACCCGTCCCCTCTACGCTTCCTCCAAACTCCCCAACATCTGCGAGGCGGGAGAGCGTGAGACGAAGGCGGCGGACTCCCGATCGGACGAGCACGGACGTGTCATGTCCGCCGGGGTCTCCATGTCGCCCTATGCCTCGTCCAGAATGGTGGAGCACACCTACGACGTCCCGCAGCACCCACGAGAGGGCACGGTGAGCTAGCTGCATGGAGGACGGCGCGGCGCTGCTAATTTCATGCGACCATCTTGAAATGCTGCGTCGAGTTCCGCTAGACCAAACATGCGGCAAAGTCAGAAGTAACGACAAAATCAGAATACACGGCACAATGCCAGTAACACAATATATCTGATTAAATGTTGGGATCGGTCATGGCGGATGTATAAAATTTGCTGGAGTGGTGATGGCGCCTTCAATTGAAGCCGGCTTTGCCCCACGCTGAGATGGCCGTCTACAATGCATATGAATTGAGGCTGAGCCACCATCTTACTATGGGCAGAACGAACGACAAACGCGGCACGTGAGTTCGTCCACTTAAAACAATTATCCGAATAAACATTTAAAAAAAACAATAAGCAAAAGTTGGTTCCGGCTTTGCATATGGACGTACAAAACAAATTTGAGTCAGGTTTCACTAGCTTCCCAATGCTAAATTTAAGCAGCCTTTACTGTCGGAAGTCTTCATGTGCCTTTTTCGGGATCGGGTTTAATCAGTAGATACCGCTTTGATCGCGTTTCAAAAATCTGTTTCCTGCAAGGAGATCTACAAAGAAGCCTCACTGTACCCTTTTTCAATTACGTCTGTGAGATGGAGTAAAGTTCCTGTTGTCCATCTAAGGAGGTATGGTAACTCACAAAGGAGGCAAATGTTATTTTGTTGTCGTATGCCAATAATTTTCTCTTCGCCCTTGATGGAATTTTTTCCCAAAATCAACAAAAGACAAGTGTATGGTAGGCCCAAAGCCACCATTCTTTAGAAGCATACATTTAAATCAGAAAATTATCTTCAGACATAACCTAAACTACCTGCTTTACAATTGTGCTTTGTTTTCAGAAATCGCAGTTATTCAAGAGCAATTTAGACCACACGTTATGCAATGACAAATTGCAAAGTCATATAGGTAAGTGTTCATCTTCAGTGATCATTGATGACTATTGCAGCTTTCTGTTACTATTCCAGCCCAGCGTACGGCATGGATAATTTTAACGTATTTTAGCGTATGACATTGTGACAAAATTGACACAGTCTTTTAATTATCGGCTATAGAATTGTGTATCCAGAAAGGTAACTTTGGGGTGAGACACGTCTCTGAGATAAACGTGCACGCTTGCTAATGTAGCACATCCTTGCTGATCTCCCATGTAGCACGAAGAATCTGCTCTTTGTAAGAAATATGTATATAATAGAGCTTCTGTAGTAACGCGCTTTACAAGTTAAAACAAATGTGTTCACTAAATACGCCCGAAGCATATTCCATTGAAACTTGCGGTGCTCCAATGCATTTCTAAATACGTTCAAGTTGTTGCTGACAACCCTACTTTTGCTTGACTGCCATCTCATGCAACTTAAGCTTGGTACGTGTATCTCAAGTTGCAACACTATAAGCCTGGAATACTGTTGTGTGCTACCACACTGCACAGCTACGAAGAGCACTGCGTGACTGGTGCATTGTCACAGGGGTTCTGATATGCGGTCCGCCAAGAACCACTGAAGACTGTACTCGACCCCGAAATTTGTTCCAGTCGTTTCCATCCATAATTAAGCGTTTTTCATGTTTTAGCAAGAAACAAATCAGGTATTAATCTACTGACAATGATCAAACACCCGCCGCTTTGTGCACTTGTGAACGAAAATATTCTATACAGCCCTATTGCGACACTTTCGAGAAGGAAGGAAGGTTTCTAGTCTGTCAGTCAAAACACATCGGTGCTCCTAGAGGTTTAAACAACTGGCCACTCCTGCACTACAAAATCGAGATTTGCACTGATTTTCCGTTTTTGTATTTGCATATTTTTGCTTCGCCTGCTGGCCGTCTACTATAAACCTCGGAGGCAGGAACCCCAAAAAACGGACGCACATCAGCTTTCAGTTTACGTTCCAGGCGCCATAATTGTGGCTGTGTAATTCGAAAATAAACATAATTCAACTGCATTGGTGCAAGTCTAATTGGACCTCTCTTTCTCTATTCCACAGACAAACAGGAGCAATATTACCAGCGACTCTCAGGCAAAGGCAGAACGCCCGGGTATTGGTACAGCTGCAGCTGAGCCAAAACACCCTACTGCCTACCGCTGGTCCGAGCCCGGAGAGTCGGACAGGTAAATAGCACCCTCCGCTACATGTAGATGCTTCTAGGTACGTCCCCCCTTCCTCGTTCCAACCTTCCGTGTCCCGTCCCGGGCAGAGATAGTTGCATATATCGCGTTAATGGGACAACTTCAGTGTGCTTTCGGTCTGCACTCGTGACCTCGGTTTACAAATAAGTTTCTGGAGGTTTAAAAATGTCCGCCCATGTTTCACTATGTTGGCTGGAACACGTCCTGGACTGGTGTGTTTAGCGTCCTATAGCACCTAGGCAATGGAAATGGTCCCGAAGTGGCAATAAGTGAGGTTACGGAAGCCGGCATGCCTTGATGTTGGATGTCTCCATCCAGGCGGTTGGTACTGGAAGTTGCGGCAAAACGTGTGAGCAAACACGAGCGTCGCTGTCGTCGCGGCGTCCAAACTCTTCCCTGCTCACGCTTTCTAGATGCATAGCGACCTGCAGCAGAACAGGCGTCTGCCTCTTCCGCCTCCGCTGCTCTGCAACCGCAAGGAGAGGAAGACAACACTATCATCTTACTTCTGTGATCTCATCAGGCGAAGATGTAGGGGCCACTTTTGAGGACTCCTCAGCCGCTCTAATTAAGAACGCCTCTCAGGCGCCATAGTTTCACCAGTAGGCTCGGCTTCTTCAACACTTGAAGAAGCGAAGTTTGCTTTAGTGAAAAGGCAGCGGTACGCTAAGGTTTTCAAAAGTATCTCTTGACGTTCTTCCTACTTGCCTCGAGGGACCTTTTTATTTCGTTAAAATAATACAAAACCGGAGTACCATCTTACAGAAAACCCCTCCCAGTCTATATTCAGTTTCCCAATATCCTCTTTACGACAGACCAGATCAGACGCTACGAGCTCTCCGGTGCTCCCTGCCGAAGGTCGCGTGACACCAATATCTCACTGGGTTGGCTCCGACTGCTCGTAGTTTCAAAGGCGGTCCATCGGATAGGTGAAACGCTATGTTCGTATTAAAACTAGCACAAATAATTTTTTTGGGACCTGATATAAAGTGAGGGATTAATCATTTAGTGCAAGTTTCACAATTTTTTTGTAGGAATGTGCTATGATCTCACGCCAGTTTTCAGTGTTGTCTTCGACAGGTGCAATTCAATTAGCGATACTTTTTTTTAATAACTGAAGCTCTCATATTTAGCCCTTATAATCTATATATACGACATACAGCGTAGCATCAAGTTGGGTATGATCGCTTCATTTTATTGATTTTTAAACGAAACATTTATTTGCCGAAATACTACTTTGTACATTGTAGCTTTATAATCAAAAGTATTTAGTAGATAATTCTTTTTAATATATCCTGAACTAATAAAACTTTTAAGAAGCGTCAAAAGCAGCTTTTAATAAGACATCACATTGATTCATTTATAATGTCATGGAGTGCTGTACTCTCTTTGAAATAATATTAGTTTTGCTAAAAAAAGTAAAATTCTCATGAAGCTAAAACATTCGTGTCAAATTTTATTTAAAATTATGGACAAACAACGAAAATATTCATTTACTAGACCTTCCAAATTAATTAATAAACGATGTGTCAGTGATTGGAATTCTAAAAACATTCCCGAGGGCACCTGTGAATGCGAAAGCATGAATGTCATTCTTCCGCTCCCTTTGTTTGTCCGAGGTGTACTGGCGTGGACGGCCACGTTTTCTACCGCCAGGCTCGCGGCCGCCGACGATATAAATGCCTCAGTCGCCGCCATGTCCCACGACAGCACCCCTTCGGCAACGCCTGACACAAGATCCGCGGCCGAGGGCGTGGTCCTTGTAAAGCGGCCGCCAATGACCATCTAGGAGCCGTTTCGCTGAGCTCAGTGGGAGAATGGGCATCTCTTTTGCTGTTTTGTCGCGGGTTACAGACGCCGCTGGGCTCCGCTTCTTGGGATAGTTAATGGTTTCGCATTAATACATGTGTTGAAATGACAACAAATTTTGGCTTATCATTCTCAAGTTTCTTGGTCCTCCATTTGACTTAGAGTTTTGTTTCACATGTAATTTTGCAATAATATCTCATGTTGCTAAGTTATTCAAGGGTGCCATTTTTTGTGCGCGATGTTTCATAAAATAGATGGTTGACTGAACCCTGAAAAATTGTTTCTGGTAGCCGAATCCTGTGATTATTTGTTGAAACGCCCTCGATAAGGTCTTTATGTTAGGAAATAAAATGGATTGGTTGAGCCAATACATATAGCTGCAGTGGAGACGACAATTATTTTATTAAACTCATCTGTATTGTCAGTCGGGATGGTAAATGCAGCCCAACGAGTGGACACGCTTCAGTAAAAAGCGACTAAAATAAAGAGGCCAAACGTGCGTGCTTGTTCATTTTTTGTTTCCTTTGGTTTCATAAAATATCATCTTCCAACCATCGATTGGCAGTGCATTTTGAGAATTGGTCTAAATGAGACATCAAGGGATCCTCTCTGAGCCTGAGTGGATCACGTGCACCACATAACCCTATGTCTGTGAAGTTTAAAACAACTGAGACAATTCCTCATCATATTTACGTAACAGGTCACAACATAGATCAAGGAGGTACTAGCTTGTGCTGTTAAAATGATTGTCTTTGCATACAGGCAAAGAAGATCTGCCAACATTTCAGCCGTTACATTCATGTGAGATAAAGCGTGCTCACTCGACACGTGAACATGCACTTGCACCGCGTGTGTTTCCAGGTGGTGCCTACAAGAAAGGGATATTCATGCGAGTGCATTTCGCATGCCTCCATCTGGAGGGACCATGCCAGAGTTTAACGAAATGTCCGACACAGAATGTGACCGAGATCTGGAACGGTTGGAACAGGTGAGTGTGTTGGTTATAATTCCTCGTTTGGACAACAGATATGCTGCGAATTCGCTAGCTTTCATCATATGTATTGCATTCCGCTGAGGTAGTTGGTTCATACTTGTTAACGTGAAAAGTTGAAAACTTGTGACCAAATACGAAGGTTAGAAATGAACAAAGACATATGCTAGTCAGCAATTTCTTCTCCCCCCTTTTTTCTTCTTCGTGGTTTGTCAAAATTTTTTCAGATATCATAGTAACAAGTGAGAAAAGAAGCTGTGGTTACAACCACCAAGCCATCTCTATCGTCTTTAGGCGCAGATGAGCAGCCTATGTCATTCGAATTTGGCATCTGCTGTATACTCGCGGTAATATTATGCCATGAATAGATGTTTTATGTACAACCCTTTACTGAAAATATAATGAAAGCACCACACACATATCGAATTATATATGTAACTGACAAGGCATAAAACACGAAATTAGAAACGCTCAACGGTTTCATCTTCAGCCCACTTAATAGAAGCTACTGATTTGAAAGACGTATTGGTGTATATCATAATCAAATTCATGTATTTTCTAAATAAGGTATGGCCAGAATTTATTGTCTACATCTGAGCCTACATGTATAATGGTGGAATTCGCCGGCAGATATTGAATACCCGGTATATACCGGAAATTGATTGGGTAAACTGAAATGCTGCCTTAACTATAGAATATGACCTCCATGAGTGCTTTTTCTCCCTATGTATTTTATTTCAATTAAATTGACGGCTGAAATCGGGCGAATATTTTTATGAAAGTGTGGTCTCTGAACAATTTCCCAATCCGGCATGACAGATTTGAGTTTGCTCAATATTGCTGAAACAACGATTTCCAATCGCTATCTCTTTCACCATTTCTTTCCAGAGCGCAGCTCTTTGGCGCCCGTTTCCGGCTTGAGCGGCGTCGCCGCCGCCGTCGGTGTAACCGCGCGGTGCATTGTGGGAAATATTCCATAATGCACCGCGCGACGGACTCGTGACGTCACGTGTGACGTCACGAGGGTCCCGCGCGGTGCATTATGGGACATTTCCCATAATACAGCGCGCGGGGAGGAGGAGGAGGAGGAGGAAAACGGGGAAGAGGAGGGGAGCGGTAGGAGGCAGGAGGAGGAGGAAGAGGAGAAGGAAAGAGGGGAGGAGGGATGAGGAGGAGGAGGAAGGGTATACCTACCCCTCAGAACCCTTCCTCCTCCTCCTACCTACTCAAGAGCTGCGCTCTTATTCGGCGTTAGAGGATGTTGCAAACGGCTTTCATTTTTTTCTAATGTTTTCCCTTTGCTCTTTTTGCGCAACAGAAATCAAGTACCGATCGTCTCTTCAGAGGCACAATCTTTACGCTTCTGTCCAATAGAAAGCACCGAGGGGCCTCAATTTCATATCAGCGCAGGTTCTACCCTGCCTTGTTGGTACAAGATAATCAAAAGAAGAAACCTTGTTACAAGGACGGAGTCAACTTCAACACCGAATGTGCGTTCGTGTACATAAGCGACGTTGAGTGATCAAACGCTGATGACCTTCCTTATGATCTCAAGAACCTACATGGTTAGTTTGTACAGTGTTGACACTTCAAGGACACCAGTGTGCGCTGCTGCGCCAACACTAGCAAGTTGCTGTACAGTGATGTGTTTTCTACTGCCAGGCACTAAATTGGTTAACGAGCTATGTTACTAAAGTTGTTTTTCTAAATTTGAAGGAGTATTTTTTTCTACAAATGAAGACAGTCTCAACAAGTGTTGTGTGACGAAGTGAATTGCAAGTTTACAAATTCAGGACAA
>JAZHYW010036386.1:0-10053 GCA_037355805.1 Ixodes ricinus
TGAGAAGGCGTTAAAAATCTGAATCGGGAGAGCCAGGCTCCAGCTGCAACTACCACTGGACTATTTTCATCTCTTGCAAATCATGTGCATGGAAGCGCCTTACACAATGATGTGATTGTTAGCGCCCATTGTACGCCAAGGTGCTCCCAAAGGGCTTACCCTGCTACATCCTGCAACGTTTCACCAAAATGTGAGGAATTTGCACCAACATTGCTGCCCTAAATTTAATTTTGAATTTACTGATACCTAAAATATAATAGCCTGGGTCCCGCTACATGGCTGGGCTGCGACGGTAAGTTTATGCGAATTTTCATAACTTTTGATTATCACTTTAATTAATGCCCTAGTACTACTATTTGGATTTGATCTCTGTATCAAACACTGATAGTACTGAGAAGCTTTGCAATACCTCACATGCTCGTGGTCTGTTCTAGTTGATTAGTTGGGCTTTGTGGGGTGGGCCTCTACCACGCACAGGTGTATTGCAGTGAAGCAGTAAAACAGCAGAGGAAGCATCGCAAATTTTATGCGATCTTGCTTCGCCACCAGCGCACCTGTGCACTAAGGAAAAAGTACTCCAGCATTCTGACAATATGTATCTTTCGGATTTGGGATTTAGCTTAGAGACTTGGGTATTGAGAGATGCATGAACTGCTCTATAGATTTATTTATTATGTCAACTTTCTTGGTTATCCATCACCTTCACATATGTTTAATTTTTTTGATAGCAGAGTGAACAGAGTAAATTAAACTAAATTAGCTTGAGCAGCGGATGGGAGCCTGTGTTTATCGAAGCATATTTATTGTTCACAGACCAATTCTGTTATCATGAAGTTTGACATGTAAAGTGTCATTGGTGTCCTTATCAAATGGCAAAGCTTTGTTCTTATTTTAATTAGACTCAGTTTTATTACAAGTTTTAGAACTTAAACAAAACAGCAATTTAGGTGCTAAAGATTTTTCTACTCTGACATCTGATTCTGATCTGAAAAGTCACCTTAAAAAATGACTGCCTTTGTCAGTGCACAAAAAGGCTCATATCACTCAGAAATCATCGTTGACATCATTGGTCATATAAAAAATCTGTCACTAAAATGATCTTGAAAAACAAAAACAAAAAACCTGGTACAATTAGCATTTGGAGATAGTCCGCATCGCTCAGAATTAAACATGTATAGTCTGTGGACTATAGTATAGTCTCAAATGATATGGTAACATATTTTCTCGTGTGGGTATGTTGCCAGGCCTTGTTCTACCACTTTCCTCCTCTCCGATTCTTACACCCTCAAGTTAAATAAATTTACGAATAATTTAAGATTTGCTCGGAGCCTCTCGAGTAGGATATGTCTGGAGGGTGATACAAATGTGCCTGTACTGCAGGAGGCGCATGTGAACTTACCTGCTACAAGCACTTCTACTACTTCATCACCGAGTTTGATCTGGTGAGCCAGAAGGAGCTGGAACCTCTGGTGAGTGAGTCACGCTTGGGTAAATTGGCTTTGGAAATGTAGTTTAATTTCATTTACAACTGACTTCGCTCAAAAAAAGTTTGATTATAACTAGAATTACTAGCACAAGTAAGTCATTAATTACAATTGTGTGTTACTTTTACAAAGTAATTAAATTACTTTGCAATTACTCTTCACAGTGCAAAATAGTTTACTCATTATCTGGCAGTTTAGGATACAGTGTAGTACGACTATTTTACATTATAATCACATTCTGTGTCTTTGTTTCACTGACTTCAGTCAATGATATGGGAGCTCGAGCACAATACCAGTCGGCCGTTTTATTACTTTACAACCTACCAAGATTATTAGTGCCCTTTTTATTGACTGTGGTTCATAGGAAAAGGGATTATTTAAGTTGATAGGCACTGGTGAAACCTAATAGAGGCTTAAACTCTTTGTCATTCTTAACTGACACGAGTCTCGAGTAGTTAATCAATGTGCATGTCGCAATCGCATTATTTTGATTCTTCCTCTGCATCCTGGCGATGCAGGCATTCTCGTTTTACGCAGGCTGTCTTTCAAGTGCCCCTCTGCAGGTGCAGTGCGCCTAACAGTTTCTCAGCTCTGTACATGCAGCTGTGGTATGTGTTTCTACATTTTGTAGGATGTCTTTATAATAGCTGAAAAGATTTTGTTGACAACATAAAAGTAGGGTGTGCGAATACTCAAATATATGAATTAAATCGAATAGAAAGTCCCAGAATAATTCAATTCGCGAATCGAATTCTAGTATTTGGTCAATCGAATATTCGATATATTCAACCAAAGAGCGCCGTCAGCGTGAGCTTGACTAAACACCGTTTTTCTCCTGATGTAAGCGCCTCGTGATGTTAGACAGACCACGGAAAACACCTCTTGGTTCTACTATTCCACAAAAATCTAACGCATATGTTATGAAAAAAGAAAAGTAACAAACGCCACAAGCTTATAGCACGTAGATTTACTTCCGATACGTGACACAATCTACCCATGAATCACAGCCGAAACATCCCATTTGCGTCGCTTTCGGAGAGGAATTGTTGGAGGCCGAAATTCGCAGCCATGCCTAATTCTTTTCACGGTAAAGCCCCCTCGTTTCCAATTGAAGCGCCGGCGTAGGCACACACTTGCTGCACTGGCAGAAATTGGTGACTGCGACGATCACAGTAAGAAACCACGTCAACTACGCCGATGAAACCAGCCGAGTTATCACCGTCATTCTTTGGAACCGCAACCGAAAATTCTGATTAGGACTCGAAATGGAGCAAAACAATAGTGTGCCTAAATTTGAGAGGGTTTCCAGGCCGTTCGATAGCCGCGTTTGCGGAGAAGGTGACGAAAAGATGAGAAGCTTCGATTGGGCAGGTGTCGAGACTCTTACGCTTGCTTCGCGCTACGCCTTCTCTACAGCGACAATACAACACATGCGCACTTATGACCAATCTAGCAGAGCGTCACCATGGTTTCAGTTTCGCCTTTGCTCCCTCTTTAAGTCAAGGCTCTCTACATCAGGATAGATGAGCGGAAAAATGGATGCATAGTAGCGGATGGGACGTGCGCCACCTGCATCTATAATTTGTTTTCTTACTTCAGATTATATGGTTTAAGCCTGTTTACTGAGATTTAACACTTATCTGTTTATTTATGTGTGAAGTAAAATCCCAGGTGCCCTTCTCTTCCCTTAAAATGGAGACTAAATATCGCAAAATGTCCCTTTCCTGAGCCATACAAATATTAAAAAAAAGACGCTCGTAATGTTAGGTTGTGCTTTTAACGAGAAAAAGGAACGTGCAGCGTGGCTTGCTTTGGTTTTGTGACGTTTAGGGCAGATAGATCATGTTTGCGCCATAAAATTGGATCTTTAGTGCCCAACGCAGCAACTGCTTTTTTTTTCTTTTTTCACTCAGAACTTTTTGCATTTTAGCTTTTGTTTTACAAGATGCATATTCTGCACCAGGTGCATACTCTGCACATATAATAATCTCATTCGCAGCACACTTTGAAAAATTCCTACAAATAAAATCACTATTCGATGTTCAAGCTTTTTTCTTGATTTGATTCTGGTATTCGATTCAAAAACTACTATTCGGTATTCGCACACTCTCACATAAAAGGAAAGAAATCGTATTTGATTTTTCAGCGCGATGTTACCATAAAATAAATTACTTTAGAAATTTTGTTTTCACGGTTGCATCTCTGACTTCAAAAGGGTCAACAGCTTCACTGTTGACCTTTATGCGTAGATCTCCTTAAAAAACACATGCAAAGAAAAAAAAATTTTTAAAAGCCGGGTTAGGGAAAGGAAGTCATAAAGCGAATTTACAACGAAAAATAAACTTTTTTAGAGCCATATTTAAACAGCTATACGAATTTGTAGCTGGCACCCACGGGCGCCACGGAAAAGTGTCCCATATTTATCACTGACTGGCCCCTATTTGTCACCGTGGTACTTCCCGCTCGGAAGCTTCTGTGGTTCAAAAACTTACTTATTCATCTTCGTTTGCGGTAACAAAAACAAGATTAATAAGTAACTTTAGAGCTCAAATGAAGCTTCTGAAAAGCGCAAGCAGACGTGATGGACCTGTCCCGGCCGTCAGATGACGCGCGCCCAAGCAGACGACACGCGCGGCGGCGGCGACGGTAGGCGTGGAGAAACGCGTTGAAGCGGCAGCGCAAAACGCTCAGCGTACTGGCGGCGGCGGCGCACAGGTCTACACGTGGACTGAGCGGCGGCTCCCGTGGCACCAACTACAAATCTGGTTGCGCCGTAAATATAGCTCTAAAAATTTTCTTTCTTCTTTTGTAAATTCGTTTTATAACATACTTTTTCCATCTAATCGTAAAATCTGAGAGATAGCCCACCTAACATCAAGAGCAATCGGCTAGAAACATGAGAGGCTAACTTTCAATGTACAATCAAGAAAAGTTTTAAAAATTGCTATTTTGAGGTTGTGTCCTTCGAAGCTTGTTGAACCAGAATACAGCGCAAGCGAACGACGGACCAGTAAAAGAGTACCGTAAAAACCGCGAATAATACAAAACATAATTTGAGGACCACGAGAAAAAAAATTATCCGCAGGTATATCTGAAACAGTTCAGGACTACGAAAATATTCCGCGTAGAAGTACTAATCTTGCAGTCTTAAGAAAACGTTTATTTGCGTGTCATAATTGAACCTAATCACTGTCATCACGTCGGTCAGACTCTTGTCCGCACGCCTCTCCCAAAGGCAGTAGTCTTCAGTGCCGTCGAGCGCATTTGAAATCCCGCGACTTGAAGAGAACGGCGACGAGCGGCGCCGCCACGTAGTGAAATCCTCGCGCGGCGCATATAGCGAGTAGTCCAATGCGTCACGCAAAGTTCTCATGCAGCAGCTCGGTGTGCTACAGCAGGTACCGTCTCACGCTGCCCTTTTACAGTTAGGCGACACCGTTCACGTTGCTTTTAACAAAGTCGCCCAGACTTGCCTCGATCGTGAGCCGCGAACACGCCATTCTTCGGGCTCCTAAAGCTTCGTTCGCGTGTGCACGCAAACAGAGCTGCTTTATGGTCGTCTATCCGCGGGATGCTGCCCTCATTGCGGCGAATGATCGTTCGACCGCCTCTGTTGCCGGTGCCTTGCTGCGACCCAGCAAACTGCCACTGCTTTCTTTGAAGGCGTGCCGATTATTGTTTTCGCGCCAACGCCATTGCCGAGTTTACTGTGGACGGATGGTGGCGTGACGGGGCAATAAAGCAAAGATAACTGTACTTACCAGTCAGCAATGTTCGCTTATATCCCGCCTATTATGGCTAACTAGACGCATATATGCCGAGTTCATCGATAGATTCCAACACTGCGATTGCTGGGAGCTGGCTATCTTTTGGTGTTTAAAGCAAAATAGCAAATCAAGCCAACAAATGGGGTGGGTTAGCTTTCGGGGTGGGGCATCTCTCGGGATTTACGGTATGCTGTGTAAACTGAATGAAACTTTCTGTGAATACTCCTCTCGATGATGATGGATGTAAATATGGCATTCTTTCAAATCAGTATTTTTGCAGAAATTTTTTTTCTGGGTGGTGCCCTCCTCAAATGCAGCTGGTGCCTCGCATTACGTTTGTAAATGACGGTGCCACGCCACTCATTGGCGATTGTGCCCAGACGGAGATGGACGCAGAAAGTGTGCAAGGAGTCGGTGATCATGAGCCCGCGTCACAGATGAGGGAGAGCGGACGGCCACGCAGACGTGGCACGTTGCCGTGCCTCTCTCGGCTCGCCGTCGGGTCGGTCACCAAGCCGCCGCTTCAGTTGTGCCTGGTGGCGAGCGCTTAACTTCTAGTCTGCCAGTGTCCTGTCTCCCTGTCACTGCAAGTAGGCAGGGCGGAGGCCCTGCAAGCGTCCATTTGGTCCAGTTCTTTCTGCTTGCACTTTTTTTTCTTTCTTCTTGGCAGTTCATTGATTTTTATTGCGTCGGCAATGCGCTTGCCGAGACCCCACTTCTGTCATCGTGCCGGTTTCGTAGAAGAGGACAGATCTTGCGGGGAACTTCCTTGCTTGCGACGACTCCTCCTGTTGCACCGCAGAGTCCCACCGTAACTACAGTCAGTTCCGACTGACAGCCGTGTCCCCCGAAAAGTGTCGACGGCGATTCTTTACGTCGCATAAAGTGAAGTGTGCATCCCCGAACGCAGCGGTCTCCGCCGAAACGTAGCAGCCAGCTGCGCGGACCAGATGCCAGAGTTCTCAGAACTAGCCGTCATCTTGTCACAAAGGCCATGCTCCCGTAAAATGACAGCACGCAAGCGCCACCTCGTTCGAAGCAGTGCCCACTTGCAGCATTTCCCAAACCCGGGAGTTCTGCCGGTTATACGTTGACCACCTGATGTGACCGGACAAGGTGCCTGCGTCTGGATCTGGGACCCGCTTTTCGGTGAGATTGGCGGGCGGAACTCTCCGCATCCTTTGCGGCGAAGATGAATTTCTGAAGCGTTTGATGGGAAAACTGGGGTCTTTCCCGGTGGTTTGAACCATTCAGCCCGTGTATTCGTGGGTGTTGTCGGCCACCACTTACTTACACACCGAAAATCGCCATGACTTTTGGACGAGACAACGGTCGGGTCAAAGAAACATTTGCAAATGGTTCACTCGGGGGCACCCTGTATGTGCAGAGCAATGGCCAGCTAGCAGCAGCGCGAGCCCATCGTCCTCTGCAGCCGCTCGGGCGCAAGTGCCCGGCAGATGAGGTACGAAAGCCATGGAGCTCGCTCCGCGGCTTCTGCTGTGCTCACGCTTAGAACTCAAACGGAGTGGGAGCAAGGTGCAGCGTCTCTGACAGAGCTTCCCCTTGGCTTCGGTTCGTGAACCCCGCTCGAGGCCGTACTCGCCCCAAAACTTGGGACAGCGTGAATGCCTTAGCCTCTTTATTGGTCGAAGTAAGGAGCGCGCTTATTAGCCGATCAAGGAACACACGGTTATTAGTAAACAAAGTGAAAAAAGACTGCTACATTACATACTGCTTAACTCTTTCCTGACCCAAGAAAAGTAGAAAATTTTCTGAAGGATTCATACAACCACCTTATTTTCCTAACTGATTTACCTATGAAGCAAGATGATGCATCAAAATGTACAATTAGTTGCTCTGTCAAAAGAAACTGGAGTTGGTATATGTAAAAAAAATTTTAAAGCTTAATTTACAGAAAATACAATGCATATGTACGGAAGGCATATAAACGCAGAACCTTCTACAACTATGTCAAATTAAACGACGAATAAAACAAGCTAGAATACAAAATGTGCCCCACACCCTCTTATTTCTGAAAGTTAGTGTACTCTGTGACGTCTATTTTGGTTCGTCGGAGACTTATCCCTCCGTAACACACGTGCTTTTCAACGAAGGAATGCTCATATTGGTAGAAATACTGGGTACAACCCCCATCACCCTACTAGACACTTTCTTGTGTTCTTCTTTGGATTCTGTCACTTAAGCCTAGTTACAATTCTTCATATTAGCATTTTTGTCCACCTTGTTGGAAAATTAGATGCCACAGCGGCTCAGGACAGCATTATAAGTCCTAGTGATGTATTGACAGCATCTGTTAGGCGGCGTCTATGACATCATTAAAAATGTCCCCAGAGCTCAGAAGAGGTCTAGGCATGCCTTTAATAAAGTTGAAGTATCTAAATAAGTATCACCGTTCAAAGACTGTTGCTGACAGTTAACCCTTTAGACGACTGCATTTCAGGACTATATTTGACAGCCCACCAACATTGCTAAGCTCAGCTATGTTAAAACTGAAACTACAGTTACTTCGGCTATCCACAAGATTATGGAGACATAATTCTTAACATAATTATTCTTGACTTGGAAACCATCGATCACAGGTGATCAATGACCTATGGACATGATTAAGGAAAGGATTCAGCATACCTTCAGTGCAGAGGTCAACAACATTACCTGGTATGAATTTTTAGATTGTTGGCTCCAAGTTCTCGTGGTATACTGTGGCTCCAGTGGCAACTACAGTGTATAGTTAGACTGCATTCTACATCACAGCGGAAAAATTGCAACCACTCAATCAAACCAAATTAGATTTTGTCTCACTTCTTTATTTTTTGTTTTGGTACTTTAGATTTCTTAGGAACCATCAAATGTTTAGTTGTTGATGTTTAGATACAATTTGTGCTGATTGTAGTGGTGCAAGCTAACTTTGCAGCTAAATTGACCTTGCAAAACTAGCCTAAAACTATATTTGGCCATCCGGAAGAGCTGTGTGCCATTCGGTTGTGGCCACTCAACGTCAAGTCAACTTCATAGTTGTACTACCTAAGCCAAGTGATAAGCATATCTAGCAGCAGTAGCACAAGATGTTGACAACTGTTTGTCATTTGTCATTAGCTTCACGTAGCATGACTTCAACAAATCCCTTTTTAACCAATAGTTGAGCTCCTGGGATGCCGATGTTATACAAAAATTTTGCCCAGTTGCTTTTGTGCTTTTATTGGAAGAGTTTAATTTATTTGCATCTTACTTCTTAGTGCAAGGATTTCTCACTTCTTGCTCAGGAGTTGTGATGATATCAGGTTACTGAAATCTTATTAACTGTTAAACAATATTTGGTAACCTCAGAGCATCTTTCAGTGAGGTCTATCCACATATTTTAATCAAAGACAAACGAGGCTGGGCGCTGTTTTGGCGTCACTGCAGCTCTTTGCATAGAAATAACAGCCTATCCCTCTTGCTGGTAAAACCCCAGCAGAATCTGCCACACAACAAGATGCTTTAGAACATATTTTGATTCCTTACAAGGACTTGGGGATGGTTAAGACCATTAGTTTGGTTGTAGAGACTTCAGCCCAAATGCTCCATCTTGGCAGCTAAGTTTAAAGCACTTCACTCCAGGCTGCTACAAACTCGGCCGAGGCGTGAAAACTGGCACACGTCAGAAACGAAGGAATGCTTGCGCTGCCTTTTTCGGATAGCGTTACAGCTCTTTTCCTTCTGAAGTGCAGCACCAGAGTGACAACTGTATGTGAAAGTGTGAAACCATGTGACGTGGGGTAGCCATCTGGATGTGCAAAGATAATGGTGCCTCGACTTTGTGTGTGTATTTCTTTTTCCTTGTTCTTCTCCGGTGGTCTAGGCACCGGGCATCATGTTTTTCGTGTGCTTTGGCAGGGATTTGCAATTGTTGGTAGCATCTTTTACAGGTCATCCTTCTTGAAGTGTTTTTAGCTGAGAGCACTCAAGCTATTGATTTTGGTGATGGCACGTTACTGACAAAGAACCTTCTTTAGGTTGTCGCTATGCACATTGGCCGGCTAACATGAAGTTGGGACTTATGAAATGTGAATTTAGGCGAGGGAAATTTGTGATTGTGGTCGTAGGAACTGAAATGACACCTGTTTTCAAAATTGGAACTTCTAGATGCCGGAACTGATGTCACCACATCTGTCGATGGATCCTCAATGACTGAAATCTAATTTATGAATTAAAGGATTCGCTTGAGCAACAATGTGGTTGTTGATTTTCTGAGAAACTCTGCATAGATGTTGATGTCCATTTTAAAAATTGTTGTATTCAGAAACTTGTTTGATTTCTTGTCTTAGGATTGTATATACATACTAGCTATTAAAAGTACAATTCATGATTGAAGTTGTTTACTGCATTTATATTTCATCAGATTATTATTTTCTAGGAACTTTAGTCTTTTTCAAAGTTATTCTATCTATCCTGTCCAGAATTCTTGACATTAATGGAGAGATTTTTAGGCTTCTCCAACTTTATACAGATAAATCTGAGTTTTTTTTTTTTTTTAAGTCTCTACAAAAGGCGTGGGCTGTTGGCATCCTGCGTCATTCTTCCATTAAAATTCATTTTTAACTGCAGTAGATGAATTATTTGCAATATGATTGCGCTAGTAAGTACAGTGTGAACTTTCATTGCCTGGGTGCAAGTGAGCTGTTCTGGCTTTGTTTGATATCTACAACAGCTTGTATTGATGAGTTTACTCCTTTGGCGTCGTATTTTGGCGTATAGCGCGTGTGCTTCCCCTTTGCAGTGCCCCTCATACTGAACAATACGTA
>JAZHYW010036387.1:0-10886 GCA_037355805.1 Ixodes ricinus
CTTGGAGCCGCATTTATCAGTTTTGGGGTTCTCTTGGGACTTAACCGTATTAGGATGTGGTTTAACTTGTCGATTGTTAAAGGGATTGTCCGGTCAAATTTTGTATTCGAGAAGACAATTGAATGTGTCATTGCTATTGCCTGAGGACGGATCGTACGCGCAACATCTGGATTTTATATGACCCTCCGCGTGAGTGGTCGGATTCATAAGGGTTGCCCTAATCGCGTTCTGGCGCGTAAACGCTGGCTTTCTGTTGGTGAACATTGAAGCTCTGGCGTCACGAAACCACAAAGACGAGCATTTTGTCTCGCCCCGCATGCGTTAAGCGTTTTTGTTGTTGTGCTCAACTTTTTTCGTGCGTAGTTGGGTTGAGATTTTGCTGTCGCGGTTGGGATGCCACAACCACCGGGCAGCACTTAGCGAGCCGGGGATACGACGTTCCGCACTTTTCCGCGGACGTGTTCTGATGACGAGCGAAGTGGATCGTCGCGGTGCGTGGAGCATGGCCTGTAGGGACTACCCTATCCTCACTAAAACCGCAGCAGGGTCAGCCGTGGCTACAGGGGAGATAGTGTATTGCGCAGTACGGTGCAAGAGGAAGGAGAGGAGAACCGGGGGAAGTCCCAGCCCTTCTGGTTCCGTTCCTTCTTCCTCCTCTTCTTGAACTGGTTGTCATACGCTCTTCCTCGCCGCTAACTGGCTGTCCTGCGCGGTTCCCGTCAAGATCAAGATCCCGCTTATTGCGGCAACCATCTCACGAGAAGAGAGCTTTACGAACTGAGCTCTAAGCGGACAGAAAGGCCTCGCCGACTGGTTAGCTGATGCTATGCCGACGATGACAAACCACGTCCATCCACCTCCTCGCCCAAATCAGACAAACCAATTTGATTATGCAGCGAAGAGCCGGAAACCAACGGCGCTGGGCCATCTTGGAAACGATACTCAGAAGTTGTATTGCTTGCGCGTGCAGCCCGGTTCTGTTCGACCCGCGTCTGAAAATGGAGCGTGACTACGATTCACCAAAGCTCTCCTGTCCAGGGTCAAGTGACGACATGCATTTGTGCACGATTCGCCGTTTGTCTTCCACGACCCGCAGACATCGCCTCTGAGGGAACGACCTGCAGCCTCACCGACATCCAGTGGATCCGCTGACATGCGTACCCAGATGCCGCTTCGTGTGCCTAGGTGCCGCTTCGGAGGCGAAATCTGCATCCTTTACTTTGCAAGCGCCCACTAGTTCGATCGGTGGCAACCGCAGTTGTGTTTGCACCGGAACAGCAGAACGCTTGCCTCGAAGCTTGCGACTGTCTGCGAGTAATTTCCTACTATTTTGCGAAAGGCGCGACATTTTTTTGCACATGCTTGGGAACTGCATTAAAAGAGGCCGTCATTTAGTAGATGCGAGAACCTAGAGACTATCTAATTTGAAACAAACCACAAGACATCCATCGACCAACGCTTGTTATCCTGACCTCCGACAAACCTTTGCGTTTTGTGACGCCGCAGCGCACCGACGGATGTCAGGCCAGTGACACTGGCGAAATTCGGGGTGCAGATTTCGGCCCGCATGGGCTCATGAAAGGTTTAATTAATAACGGGAGTCTATATATCAAAATAAAAATGACGTTTGTCTCACATGAAAGGCTCTCTCGACGTAACGGCGCAAAGAGCTTAAGTACTTCCGGTTTCGACCGGACTGGCTCCCCTTTAAGTTTGAAAATCTCCTGGTGTCTTCGGCATGTGCGTCTCGGAGAAGCTCCCGGGACGGAGAGGATCAGCTCTCCAACGAGCCAGCTGCAAACTAAACAGCCTTCCCGGACTTTCATTAATGCCCTGGTTGAACGTATTAAACTTATGAATAAAATATGATTCTTTTTGCTCTCTTTCAATTTTTGTGCTGAAACCTGATTCCAAAATTACAACAGAAATGTGCTTGATTGAGTGATTAGAGAGAGACAGGTGCTTTGAGAGCGGAAGGTCGGGGAGTGTTTGTGCGTGACATTTGTGGTTGTTAAAGCGTAGTCTGAAAGCCAGATTAGTCTGTCCGACGTACTGTTTGTTACAGATATTGCAGTGCAGGAGATAAATCACGTTTGACGTGCCGCAATCGTAGTTACCCCTTATGTTCCACGTGAACTCTGAATTTGTGCTCGTGGCGTTCTTTGTCTCTAACATGTGCTTGCATACTTTACACCTGGGCTTTCGGCATGGTCGGCAACCTAGGCTTGCGGGAGTGGTAGTTTTTGATTTTACTAAGACGTCCCGGAGATTTCTACCGCGTCGATAGACGACCCGAGGAGCGGCGGGAAAGATTTCTTTAAGGCGGTCGCTCTGTGACAGTAGATTGTAATTTTTGCTCAGTATGTTGTTGATGTTTGGAAGATTGCCTGTATACGTTAAAATAAGGTTAGACTGTCTGCTTTCTTGAGGGCGCTCTATTCGGTTGCCAATGATGTCTGAGCGGTCGAGGTTTCTTGCCTTGCTTATAGCGTCATCGATTACATTTGCTGGATACCTCTGCTGGGTTAGTACGCGTTTCAGTTCCTGAGCGTTTTGTTCGAAGTCGTTGTTGTCTGAGCATATGCGCTTAAATCTGTGCGCCTGAGAGTAGGGCAGACTAGTCTTACAGTGTCGAGGATGGCAGCTGTTGAAATGGAGATATTGTTGCCTATCGGTAGGTTTTCTGTAAAGTTTCGTACTTAATTTGTTATTAGCAATTTCCACAGTTACATCCAGGAAGTTTATGCACTTTTGTGATACGCAGTGAGTAAACCTTATCGATGAGTGAGCTAAATTGAAGGCGGCGATGAATTTCATGAGTTCGTCTTCAGTACCGGCCCAGATCATGAATATGTCGTCGATGTATCTTGTGTAAAACAGCGGTTGAGTGGGGCGTTCAGCGAGAAAGGTGGTTTCCAGTTGTGACATAAATATGTTAGCGTAGCTTGGCGCCATCTTAGTTCCCATAGCGGTTCCGTTGGTCTGCAGGAAGTGCCTATTCTCAAATTCAAAGTGATTGTTCTCCAAAACCAGTTTCATCAGAATCGAAAGGACGTCCCCCTCGATGTCAAGTGTGTGATGAGCGTGTTCATACGCTTCGATCACTGCCGCAATTCCGTCTCTGTGGGGTATATTTGTATATAGGGAAGCCACATCAAGGGTTACGAGAAAAGCATTATCCGGAATGTCTAGTGGGGCAATTTTCTGCAGGAAGTGGCTGGTGTCCTTAACAAACGAAGGGAAGGTTGGAGGAATGTCCTTGATCAGTGTATCGACAAGACTCGAGATGCGTTCGGTGACTGTACCTATTCCTGACACTATGGGTCGCCCGGGGTTGTTGATCTTGTGTATTTTAGGAAGGAGATAAAAGCGACCGGGTTTGGAGTGGGATGGTTTTATGGCGTTAAGAACCTCCTTGGTTATTTTCCCACTTTTCTTTAGAACTACTAATTTCTTTATGATGGCCGTTTCAAGACTTTGTGTGGGGTCTGTCGGTAGTTCGCGGTAAAATGATGCGTCATTCAATTGCCGAAAGCCCTCATCAAGATAATCTTGTCTGTTCATAACAACTATTGAGCCGCCCTTATCTGCAGGTTTAATAATTAAATCTGCCCTTGCACTGAGTCTTTTCAGGCACTCATTCTCTGGCCGAGAAAGGTTATATTTTGTCGGTCTTTGCCTCTTCACAGCGGAAATGATTTCGCGTTGCGTGATATCAATGTACATATCAAGATACTTATCTCTTCGTGGATTAGGCGTCCATTGCTTTTCTGGGTTGGTCAGAATCGTCTGGTTAGGATTCGGTTGGCGGTCGTGAAAGTACTCGCGGAGCCTCATGTTTCGTGCAAACTTGTCCAAATCTTGGTACAATTTAAACTCGTTGTAGTGGCCAGTTGTGGGGCAGAAGGTTAATCCTTTAGAAAGGATGTTGGTTTCTTCCCGCGTTAACACTGCGTCCGATAAATTTACTATGTTGCCGTTGTCCGCTGTTTTTTCGCAGTGTCCCCGGGAACGCGCTGCGACTTGCGGCCGGCAGCCAATCGTGTCTAGAGCGGCGGATTTGTTTGAAGCCAGCGACGGTTCTGCGTCTGTGACCCGTGTAGGCCCTGGCGGCGGAGAGTTGGCATGGATAGTTGCTTTGGCTGCCATCGAATTAGTACTCATCAAGAACGTCGGTTGGGGACATGCGTCAGATATTTTGTCACGCTCGAGTTTTCTCTTTTTCGTTATCCACAGCTCGTTGCGTCTTTTCTGCTCATATAGCTCTATTTCTGCGTTTTCCTCGCAGCTTAGTGACCCGTCGTTTCTGATCTTGATTTCTGTTTGTGATAGCTCGGCCGCTTTCCTTCTGTGGTGTTGTTCTGTGATTCCGACTAGTTTTAGTGAGGCCTCAAGAGTGACTTCATTCCACTGTTTATGCTCAATGTGGTTAAAGGAATCTGATGATGGTTTCAGGCATAGACGGAGACCTTTGGGAGGGGTTTTGTTTTTTAAGTAAAGAGCAAGTGTATCTGCATGCATGGTGTGCTTGACGCGCTTGTTAACGGCTTTACGTACAGTAAGGAATGCCCGGGATTTAGAATGGTCGGGCGTCACAGTACCTTTTTCTGTGTAGAGTCACTTCTGCTGCGCGGGACGGCTGCGGACAGCATCGGAAAAGGTACAAAAGGTGCCCCGCAGGAGGTAAGGGCTTCTCGCCTCCGCCGGGGGTGCTCCTCCGTCGGGATCCTGCTGTGGGCGGCTGCGAATCCTGGGACGTCGTGTTGGTCGGCTGAGTGCCACCACGCTCTGTGTTGGGCGAAGCAGGGCGTCCTGAACCAGCTGACTCTGGGGTTCTGGTGGCTCGTGGGGTATCGCTCCATCCGGTTGGCCCTTGTTCCCTGTTTTGCATGATGATGTTCTGGAGATGAAGTGCCAGGAGGGCTACACCCTCGAAGCTTGGGTGTAGTCCATCGGCAGCGAGCACGCGCCGCGCTGGCATCTCTGAGAATGCGTGGCGAATGAAAAAGGTGCCCGAGGATCGGCGGCAGAGCTTGCTTGCCTCGATGTTGAAGGTGCTGACCTGGCCGTTGAACCACCTTACAAATCGGTGGTTGGAGAAGCGCAGGCGGCGGTTCACACTCCGGGGCAAGACGAGGCTGAGGTAGATACGCTTGATCTCTGGCCTCGCGGATCGGATGTGGCCCAGGACCTCGCGGAGTCGTTCCAAGCTTGCCTGGGCGCCGTCCTTAGCCAGATCGTTGGTTCCGACGTGCAGGATGAGAGTGCCGACTGTTTGCGGAATGTGTTCTAGTAGCTGCATTACATCCGAGAAGCAGGCGCCGTTGTAGGTCACAAAAGCGGGGGCATTGCAGGAGTGTGCATTGAAGTGCTGGTACAAGTACTTCGCTTGGGAGTCTCCGATGATGGCTGTCTTGATCGTGCATTGGGGGTACTTCTTCGATAGACGCTCCGCAGTACGGAAGCCGGTGGCCATTGTTAAATGTAGGTGAAGTAAGGTAAATAAAAGAACAATGGACCGGGAAAAGTTAATAAGTCAAAGATGCGTACTGTCGGAGTTACTAATTCGAAGTTTATTACAACGTTTCGAGCGGGGACCGCTCTTCATCAGGTAGCGAGTGTACAGCCCGCGAATGTTTATATACCCCTAAGAAGAAATTAGAGGGAGTAAAATGCAGTAGGAAATGGAAACAGTGTTGACAAAGCAGATAGTTCACATAGAAAGGAAAGGGAACCAAAACTTGCAAATGCAAATGCCCCAAAAAATGAAATAAAATAAAATAAAATAAAAAACGCTTGGCATAAAAAGATTATTCACGCTCGCACAAAAAAAAAAAAAAAACACGTTTGGCGGAGAGATTATTTACCCTACCCCCCCCCCCCCCAAAAAAAAAAAAAAAAGGTGTTTGAAAGTTTCTGGTTGGGAAGGGGTGGCTCGTCTTCAAACCAGAAATAGGACACATGTGACCACCGACGCGCCCAAATCCCGAGACATTCCTTTGTGCTAGAAAGACGAAGTTTGAGGTGGATTAACTTTGGGGATTTTTCCTTGAATAAGGAGTGGTAGGATGTGACCTACCAGTCTATGCCTGCCTGAGATTAACCAACTACATATATATATATATGTGTGTGTGTGTGTGTGTGTGTGTGTGTGTTTTTAATTATTTTGGGCATAGCACGAGCAAAGCCATATGTGGGAAGTTATTTATGTTACACCGTTAAACCTGCTTCCACAAGCTTTAAACTCACATTTGAATCATGCCTTCAGACTTTTGTTTTTAGTAATTGGTACTCTATTTATCCCAAGATATTAATATGCCTTTGCACTTTAGGCTTAATAGTGTGTTTGCGGTTTCACTTAAAGTATCGGTAAACATAATGCTTACTTTCGAGTGGTATACCTAACAACTGGTGGCACGGAGAATGCTCTGTCGCTCCGCTCTTCAAAAAAGTCGCTGGGTGGGAGATACTACCGATGCTTTTGTTGATGGGATTGCCTACCCCAAGGTCCTGGCCAGAACCACGCAGAAAACATTGAGTCCCTGGTTGTGGCCACAGGGTCCTCCAGATCTTGGGGCACCTAAGCAGCTGATAAAAGCAAATCGCATGCATTCATTAGGTGATACTGTTATGAAGGCGCCGACTGTGTCAGTGCAGAACTGTATCACCAAGTTGTTAATCTTGCTGGGTGAAACTAAAAACCGGAAGCATTTTTCCAAAGCGTCTCAGCTTACAGTTGACCATGACGGAAGCCATCGGGTGCGATTTCAGTACAGAAAGAAAGCCATGTGACTTTTCAAATGAACGCCATGATACGTCGAGCTTATAATCGCGTACCATGCTGCTTTCGTTGTAATGGTTTGAAGCGCCAAAACGTTCCAGCTTAAAGAGAGACAAAATATAGAGGTTTCTGAGTGGGGCCCTGGTCTATCCTTGAACTACATGGCGAGGTAGGTGCTCAAACTCTCCAAACAGGATGTTTCCTGCATGCCGCACAACCAGCTTGTTGTGCCCAGCGATTGTTCGAGCTCAGTCAGTTGCATGACCTGGAGAGCATCTCAAACACTAATGGCTTGGGATACCTAGCTCCATACTAATACAATTTTATTTTAAAAACAAATTACGACCAGACATTCTATTTTTTAACAGGCTGTGTCGACTTCCGATTTCTGTCGAAAGAGTTGACGCGTAAGAGGAGGATACAAACAAAAATATGTCTTACAATTCCCTATGCACTCCTCAAAAGATGTCATTTTGAAAGCTAGATGCACAAGCTACTTGATTTGTAATGTGACTTAGCTGCCCAAATGCATCTGCACTAAGGGCATAAGCTAAGCCTACCGTCCCGGGTTCTGTCCACGTTACAATGAGGTAGAGCTTAAAAGTTACACGCTATAGCCACTGAAAGAGTGAGAATGGCAGGAAAAGGTCCCATATGTTCCGCCTCCAGCACTCTGCTATATTTTATGAAGTTTCAGCGCCTCGTGAGCCTAGAGCGTGCACGCTAAAGGCCGGGAGCTCGAAAAGACGCCCTGCCAGAAATATATTTAAGTGCAAAAAATGTTTTTGCAAATGTACCGCTCCACCTTCGATTATAATACAGCATTCTGGTAACGATAACAAGGGTGTATACTGATTGACAATCCACCGTGTTCCAGTTAAAGCCATCGACACATGGGGATGTGCGAGTGGGTTTAAGATTGAAGGCTAGAAAACAAAGACCTCACAAGGCTAGTCTGGCCCTTTCGACCATGCTATTTGGGTACATTCGACGCGGTTCTGGGCTTTCTAGGTCAGAATTGTTCAGAATGAGCAAATCCCGTTCACTCCAGACGCAGACCATTGAGTCTTGATTCCCCCAGATCGTGCGAACCCTTCCCGGGACTGCGGTACAACCTGCAAATGAAGTCTACTGTCCTGCGGCACGTCTCCATGCATGCAACTCGCTTCAGATGGAAAACACTGTTAGGATAGAAAGACGACAACTTGCACCATACAGGCGAAAACGTATAAGGAAATTAAATGAAAGTCATGGCATTCAATAGACACAGAGAGGCTCAAAACATGACGACACCATGATTTCTATTGGTGGATTTACCCTTGTATGTGATCAAAAGCGACCTTCTCTTTTCTACGGTATACTCCCGTGTGTCATTTTATGTTGACATTTCAAGGAGGCTGAGCGTACTGGTTTATAAAAAATTGGCCTGTGGAAGAAAACGACCTCCCTTGGCAGGCAAGCGACGCTCTTGAACACTACGTACAAGATGGCAGATCTGCATTGTCATAGGTTTTGGTAACACGCAGTCTCAAACCTAGCTATTCGGCGTCAACTATTTCGTGCTGCATTGTGAAGGCTAGAGTAGCTTCCACGGTGCTTTAGTACCGCACTCTTACGTGAGCAGGTTGTTTAGTGTTGCATCTCATTAGCATGTTCTAGAAATACTAGAATTGACAGAGTTGGAGCACTGCGGAAGCTACTCTAGAATTTACAGCGTGGCACAATATAGATGACGCCGACTATAGATATATCGAGGGACGCGCACATGCAAACTGTGCAATTCTAAAAATAAGTCGACTCTAGCATGGGTAAGAAAAGTATGTCTACTTACAGGGGCTGTACTTACTTTTCTGAAGCGTGAGCACTTCTCTCTCAATTGCACGTACACTCTTTGAGAAGCATAAACAAGACTGTTTCAGAAGCATAAGTGACACTGCCGATTCCTGAGTTGAAAGCATATGACCCTTTTAAGGTTAGATACCAGAGATACTGCGTCATGCCAGATGTTTCATCTTGAGCAAGATCTAGAGTAGGAATGAAGATATTTATAGGATACGATAGACTCCCATAACACAAACCGTAGGCGGGCAGAACATGCCTAATTTTTCAAAATGCCAATGTAATTTAATCAGTTACAGACAAGATGTGAAAGATTTACATGGTAATTTAACGTGAGAAAAACTATGGACAAGGAATTCGGGCAAAGCCGGACCGCCTGGTGTCGTATATGTTAAATCTAAATCTGTTCTTCAAAGCACTTATGCTACATCGTGCAAACAAATGTTTCGGACCCATTTTAGATGGTCATCAAAAGTTGGTTTCTCAGCGTAGTGCGTTGCGACTTACTGCCAAAGTGCCACTAGGGGTTAAAGATTAGACGGGAAATATTAGCGGATGAACTGTCCTCATTCAGAAGAGAAAATAAAAACGCGTTTTTTACTATCTATGATGCCATTTCGCTCACAGAAAGGGCAAACGGTGCTCGCCAACCCGGATCGTTCCGCCGGGGACTGCAATAAACCGTATTTGCTTCTCTTATTAACAAGGTAGGTTCGCCCGCTATATATTCACTCCAAATGTCCATTGTCTAGCTGAACCTATGTGCTAAATACCCACTAGGATACGTTGATAAACCGATACTCGCGGACCGCTGAAAATAGGCTCGAAGCATTTGTTTACATATGAGGAGTGTGGCGGATCGCGGAAGTCTCAGCCGAAATTCGAAACCTCAATCTACATTCGGGTTTCGAATCTAATATTCGATTCAGTAGGCTGGTTTATAGAGCAATAAACAAAACATTGAAAGTAACTGTTATTGCCCGCATTTTTCATAAACGTAACCGGCATGGTGAAATCTAACGCGAGTATGAGTAGACCAATCCAATACTCGCGTGGCTCGCAGGTATCTTTTGAAACCGGCACCATCACATGTAGCACATGCTCGACAATATCCTTTATCTCGTCGGTAAGCCACTCAAACAAGTCAGAAAGGTTCTATAATGCTTACCGTTGCTCTCACGCAATCTACGCGTCACAAAAAACTAGTTCCCTTTTCCGAAGCCTTGTTTATCGGCACGCCTTAAAATTCAAATGTTCAGATGCTCTAACTCAAAAAGTTAAACTCTTCATTGGTAGTATTCAAGAGAGCGCTGCTATAGGTGAGAGAACAAAAAAAAGAAGATTGCTAATTGAAAAGGGGACGAGACTCGCCTACTCTTGGCAGCTGGGCGCTGTCATATTGAGTTGCAGGGTGATCGACCGCGCCAGTCGAGTCAAGGAAGTGGGCCAAGCCGAGGAGCGAGCCAGCAGAGGCGCCCCTTTTGAGGCACAGTGGGGAACGGCGGGTGTATCCCCGGGCGAGCGTGTTAATCAACCACCCGCAGATATTCTCGCTTACCCAAATCGATACCGGCCACAAAGAAAAAGAAAACACCAGAAGGAACTCTGTACTGTGCAAATATTAAAGAGTTCCTCTCCTTACTCCATGTAGAGGAAGAAAAAAAATCGGTCGTAATTCTCGACGTGGGTAGCAATCACGTATACGTCCATCACGTATGGCGTCATTAAAAGAGCGAAGAATGCTCTACTCGTCCTCTTGCAAAACACGAGCAGAGTGACGGCTTCGGTGCACGCTGTTGTAATTAGTCTGTCCGCCAAACCACCCGACTTCCTCTCTGGAGTTGAACACTAATCGGTACCGTGCCCAGCAATTGGACCAAGGAAGAGGCTTTGTCCGCCCCGAATTCCAACGGCAGACCGACATCTAGATGAGCCAGCTCATTTGCCGTCACGATGTACAGCCGGAAGCGTCGAGAACCCGAAATGTCTTTCCAGGAGGGACACTGTTCCTTGTCGGCTCGATGCACGCCGAGGGAGAGCACCGTTAGGCTTAAGCAGCACCAGCAGACTATCATAGGGCTGTCTCATGGGTGCCATATGAAGAACGCAGCATTCAGCCATGACCCGTCTGCAACGCGTGCCGCACCGTTCGTGAAGCTGAAAGATGGCCGGGAATGTTCTTTGTAGAATCGGTTGCCAGACTGCACAGGAGACGGAAGACAAACAGGGAAGACCGGGACTTCACGTGTTATGTCTACCGGATTCC
>JAZHYW010036388.1:0-36168 GCA_037355805.1 Ixodes ricinus
TATATATATATATATATATATACCGGGCGTTTTGAGCAAAGACTAAAAAATTCATTCTAATTGGGTAGTTGAGAAACGAAGAAACTTTTTTTTTCTTGAATAGACTGGCAGCCATGGCGGAAGTCAAAGATTTCCGGAAACAACATAGGTGTTAGCTAAATAATTACCAACATTTTAAACTCGCTTAAAACTGGAAAACTTGCAGAGCAAGCTCAGACAAGTTTTTAATGGTAAACATGTGTTTATTTTTACTAATTCAAAAGTTAATTGTACTCCGCAAGGTGCACTGCTGCGTTAGTAGGTGTTTGGTCAGTGGCGTCACTGCGTACCCCGACCCATATGGGTCCATCACCCACGACCTGGCTGTGTGGCCCGACTGTGTCCGGGTAAAGTGCGTCCTGGGGCCTAGCTGGACGCTTGGCGAAAGTGACGGCGTAGGAAATCTGGTGCAGGATTGGCCAACGCCACACTTGACCTTGGCGCCGGCCAATCATAGCTACCGAATTTCTGCCGACTTTTCCGCCGAGTGTCCAGATTAGGGCCCCTGGTCGTTGAGCTGAGCCCGGGTTAGATTAGAACCATTCTGCGCCTCCCGGGCGATGCAGTACACCACTTTAGACCTTCTTCTCACAAACGCGTATCCTGGTAAGGCCAGGCCAGCATTATTCACTCAGTCGCCTCGTCTTCTAGAGTCCCCTCTTATCTTTCACTTCGCACCCTCTTCATACCTCCCTTTTCCCTCTCTTTGATGGAACGGGCCAACCTTGTGAGGAAATAGAATTCCTTTTCTTAAACCGAAATTGGGTATAGACCATTCTATTTAGCGCTCTCAGGCCGGCGCCATTTTGTTCAACCGCAGCGCCCTCTCCACACATCCGGGAAGTTCAGCAGTTTTGGCGGGGTAAAACGAGAGAGAGGGCACGCGCCCGATCCGCTAGCAGACGACAAACTGGGAGTTTGCCGTTTTCCATCTTTGGGCTGTACCGGCGGTCTGTACCGAACATTGAACTCCCGCTCGTGGCTGCCATTGTGAAGTGGTTCGCGTTCTTAGAATATTTATGTCTACTCCGAAATCAGCCTATAGCGCTCTGCTGTTTTATTTCAGTAAATGATCAACTAGCGTATATTTTTTCCATTGCTTCAATAGCAGCGGAGTCAGCCGACAGTACCACCCTTAACCACTGCGTTTATTGCTCCAGGAGAGCACGTATCTATTTATTATTCCAGAGTTCCCCTAATAGTCGCTAAAGGCCTATACCAGTATGAACTTTGTATAATAAAAAAGCTTCAGCAACCGTATTTACTTTTCGCCGGAAAGACCGGATACTCTGACACAGTTTTCCGATTTCTTTTTTTTCTTTGCACGCAGGTAATGATGCAATTGAACCCGGTTAGTGCTTTTATCTGGCACAGCTTTACACGAAAACTTGCATATCAAAACGGCGCATCTGCGCTTGAAATTTCCAAAATGTCGCGATTTTAAATCGAGATCGAACGCCAGCCGGATGTTAGGTACAGCCCACTTGGCGGAGCAGACGACACGCGGGGTGAGAGTTGGAGGACATTTTTTCTCTCCACTCCTCCTTTTGGAACGGTCTATAATGCCTGGGCAGCAGTGAGAGCCCGACATATACAGCCCAGCCTTTTTGTTATGGTATGTTGGCTGTTCCCGTGTTGGGCTTCGTGGTGGGCGGTGTACCCCAGGTGCCCACGTCGTTTTGCTTTTTAATGGCTAGCCCTCCTAACCAAAACCCATTTTGTGGCAACTGGGCAAGCGCCTGCGCCCCAAACCCTTCACATAGCTAAAGAGTCGAAGTTTGGCATGTTTACTGACGGTCTTTGTACTTCATTAAGAAAATGAAGTGTCCAATGTCTAAGCTATCTCCTTTTGTTGTTGCGAAAATCCTTGAATTCACTATTCGCCCTGACCCATTGTATAATATAAATCCTTGACGTACTGTGTGTGTGCCAGTGAGTTTTATGTGTGTTTTGTTTCGTAATATCCTTTCTGCCCGGCGCAGCGGGTTGCAACGCAAGAGGTTCAGCGAGGCGCCGGGCTGGCGGCGACAAAGACCACTGAAGGAACTACGGAGTCTTCACGTCGTGTCCTTTAAAAATATTGAATGGTCGTGACGTCCCCATTCGTCCACTGGACGACGCGCATCACGTAGCTTTGGAAAATTTTAAAATAACTGGTTGACCACTCTCGAAGGGCAAGGAGGAAAAAGCCTTCAAAGATCCAGACGGGGCATCTGATCTAAACGATTTTCACAAATACCCAAAAAATGCCAATTTCTGCTTTGTATATCGAACGTGTACATAGTTTGATCCTCTAAATAAACCATTTGTATTCCAAGTCGACCAACCCTTCATCGTATCTTGGGTAACTCAGTGACAGTCAGCCCGCCCAACATCGCGGGCCCATGCAACGTCGAGCATTTCACAAACCATCACTAAGGTGTTCCAGCAACACCCTTGGGGCGCTAAAGGACACCCTAGAAATATAGGATAGTGGTGATCTTATCAGAATCCTATGAGTATTTTGTACGACCAACAATGTTATGAGTACCAAGCACCGTAGGCAGTGTTCATAGGGAAAAGGGCGAAAACAAAGGCAATAATCACGCACAAGAAATAAATTAAGACCCTTTTTATTTTCAGATTTACGTCCATCGGCTCATTGTATTCGTGACAACATATTAAACGGTTCGCAGACACTCGGTCGCAGGGGACTGTATCCGCAATTACGAATGTTAGACATACGTTACTTAGTCCTCATCAATTATTTTACAATGACATCTAAGTTCAAGGAATGTATCTCCAAGTGAAAAGTAAAGGTACATGCAAATAACTACTCAACGTAATCGCTTAAACATCCTCATAAAGCTGTTTGAAACAGATGTCAGTGCGTCCACATGTTGGTGTGAATCCTTAAATAAGGGTGATCTCCTTACTTCACCATATTCCTTTTCTACCCTCTTTAAAAATCAAGTGTGCATGCAACAGATCCCTATTTCATGATAAGTTTAGTGCCTTACTCGAAACAAGGGTGTTTAAAGCATGTTTCTGGTAAAACATTGTCACACCCTTAACGGTGAAAACTTTTAGTTCGCAGTTTGTGCATTAGTGAATTGCGTGGTCTTGTAAACTTACACTGGTGATAACCCAAATTTCGTCAACGTTGACAAATTTAGCATATTTCACTGGTTCTGTCAAAGCCAAAGGTTTGGGTTCTTGAGGGCAAATTTTCGAATTCGCGTAGCAACACAATTGTCCTGCAATTGTGTTGCTACGCAACACTTTCTTGGCTTACCACCAGTTGCGCTGAACCACTAGCGCTAAACCAAGTGATTAGTGGAGTTAGAGTTAGTGCTAGTAAGAGTTTGAACCAGCGTTAGTTAAAGTTAGAGCTAGAGTTAGTCAGAGTTAGGGTTCGTTAGAGTTTGAGGTATAGCCAGTCGGTTAAAGCATGGTGAAGCCATGTGAAGGAAGGCACACCCCTCGTGTCCGTGTCTCTTACATGAACCATACAGCGGAACTAGACCCTACATGCAAATCGTAATATGTGACGAAAGACAGCAGCGAGTTGTGTAAAAGTGTGTTGGTTTCACAGGCGTGAACGAGCACGCTAACCTTATTCAAGCTGCTCTTCGAACTTTAACAGTGTGGATACCTAACGGCTTAGTAAATTTTCTTACAGTAACATATGGAACGTTGGATGTCCTCGAGTCTCTACATCAGCGTAGTGGTGTCAAACAAGCTCTTGCCCGAGGTCTTCGCAGAGCACTCATGGCAGTGGATAGTTGTCGTTACTTCGTAAGTTTGGTAGCAGGTATTTATTTAAAAAAAACTATTACACGCAACAAAGCTTAACTCTACTCGAGAGATGATAATTATAAATTCATAACTGAACTAAGGTGCCCATTGAGCTGTCATATCAATACTCCTACTCTCGACGCTCAAGAGCTCCTGGCTTTGACGTGGAGTGCCAGCAAAACACCGGTGTGTGCTGCGAGCGCACCTGTGGTGTAAAAATTTAATAAACGTGAGATAAAAATCACTGATATGCAATGAAGAGAAAATTGTAGATAAGTAAAAGAAGGGTACTCCAAGATATCGCTCTAATACCATTCCTTGTGACAGTTCTCAAATGTTTTGATTTCAAGGAATGTTTATCTCTCCACTCATAACCAGAGAACCCCGCCCAGTTTTAGCACGTACGCAATAAATCAGTACAGAAACCTTGGTCTTGTAAACCATCATGCACATAAAAATTATTGTTCGCCCCATTGTCATGTATGAGTGAATGGCTCAGATTTTGAAATACATTTGTACTGAGGCACGTGGTTGAATAAAACTTCTAGGCTGCGAATCTGACAGCTTAAACAACCACGAGAAACGGTGTATGCCAAAGAGTTATTTGTGACACATCCGAAATGGGGCAGCACTGTCATCCAAAGCATAAATAAGAGAAACTTGCAATTTTTAGAGCGTCTTGTGCAATTCTGATCTTCATACAGCGCCTATAACAACATTTTCTTTGTAGAGCTTTTATTGGCTGTAACTTCACTCGCATGACCGATTCAGTACCTTGGACTCTTACTCGGAATCAAGCCTTTCATATATTGCTGTAATAGTGAGACAAGATGTATGAACTTGAGTTCGGCTCAAGAAGCCAATATGAGTAGAAAAGTTATGTGGAAAACTCAAATGTCATAATAAAAATAAAACTTTTAAATACAATGTTGATACAATTATGGATATGGTCATGGGTACAGTTAGCACATTCAATATATAAATATTATATGTCAGATGCACACTTTACGTAACCTGTGGCATCTACGTTCTTGTAAATTACTTCGGAGAACCGATCGTTGGAGTCTAGAGAGGGAGCTCGGTGACTGAGCCTACTGAAAATGAGCGTAGACCTAAAAAAAAAACAATTTGCTCTCCGACAATGAGCGTTACATAAGTCACGTTACATGCCATTATTACTGTTACAACGCAGACTGTTTCTTAAAGATCTAAACAAACTGTCATACACATCATTCGGTGAGTTTCCTCTGTACATTACAGAGTTTGGCTCTCCCGAATGCTTCGCGAGAAAGTGGATGAAATAAAATTAGCTAGTGCAGATCTAAAAAAAATTTTTCCTATAAGCATATATTAGGATCGTAAAGAATATTAAATGTTAACAACAGGGTGCAACAAGGAGACGGCAGGCTTTTTAAATCGACCGGAAAATTCGGTTCCTTAACCTATCGCTCTACGACTTTGTGCAGCGTTGCCCACAGATGGTGCATTTTTTGTAAAATTTGCAAAGAACGAACTTACCTGAGGAAAAAGTAAAGAAAGAAAAAGGCTTAGCTACTATGGAAACGCAGCGACGCCACCGGTCTTCAAACAACACGGCGCCGTATCGCACGGGAGACAAGAGATGGCGCAACGAACGCCGCCAACGAACGAGCATACGGCGCCGACAGCCGGCACTTTAGCAGACGATCCTTTCGACTCAAAAGCGGCTCGCGTTCCGCAGGCGGCGACAGTCGCAGAAACAAAAACAGGCGCGGTAACAACAAGGAACTGCAGTTCCTTGTCTGCTAAACACGCCGGCTCTCAGCGTCGTCTGCTCGTTCGTTTGCGGGCTGTTGGCGTCGCGACCGCTTGCGCCATCTCTTGTCTCCCGTGCGAAACGACGCCGTGTTGTTTGCAGACCGGTGGCGTCGCTGCGTTTCCATAGGAGCTAAGCCTTTTTCTTTCTTTACTTTTTCCTCAGGTAAGTTCGCTCTTTGCAAATTTTACAAAAAGTATGCACCATCTGTGGGCAACGCTGCACAAAGTCGTAGCGCGATAGGTTAAGAAACCGAATTTTCCGGTCGATTTAAAGAGCCTGCCGTCTCCTTGTTTCACCCTGTAGAGGCGAGGTAAGAGCAAACGTTTATAAAAATTCTCAGCCTTTCCGTTCTGGTGAGGTAGGAAGAGCAGCGGAGCTGTACTATGTGCCGCCATCTATAAGCGACGGCGGCAACCAGACAACCGGCCATCCGCTTCTCTGGTTGTCGCCGTCGCGCATAGATGGCGGTAGCTGTCCAGAGGGTTGTGTCGAGATTTATTTGTCCACGGACACGAAACTGCGCATACTAATCCTTAAGGGCTTCGCTACAAAAAAGATTAAAAAAATATTTAGTGTTGCAAAACCATCTCGCCGTAGCAACAGTAAGAAATTCCCCTAGGAATAGCTAGCATACCTCGGCAAACCTAATTCATGAGGGCCCTCACTCACCCTCACTCACCCTCATCTTCACAGGTGAGGTGAGGGTGAGTGAGTTTCTGAACCAGTAAAAGTCATGAGTGTGAGTGTGACTGAGGGCCGTGAGGGCTGTGGGGGCAGTGAGGACCGTGAGTGCGTGAGAGCCGTGAGGGCGGTGAGTGCGTTAGGGGCGTGAGGGGTTTGAGGGCCATGAGTGCGTGAGGGGCGTGAGGGCGGTGAGTGCGTGAGTGGTGTTAGGGCCTTGAGTGCGTGAGGGGCGTGAGGGGTATGAGTGCTTGAGGGGCGTGAGGGCAATGAGTGCGTGAGGCCCACTTCAGACGGAGCAACTTTCTTAGCAATTTTGGGGTTTTCTGGCGGGTTCCCTAGCTTTCCCTGGCTCGACACGAATTGCTGAGATCTGGTCCCGCTCGAAACAAGCGAGCAACTCGGAGCAACTCGAAGATGTTTGAAGTGGCTGCAGGCCAATCAGGAACACAATATTTTCATGTGATACCTCGTGCCGGTAATGATGCCAACAGAGGACTTGGTTCTGGTTTGAAACTGATCGTTTTTTGTGGAAATAAACTGTTTCAGAAAGATGCATTAGTATTCTCCACGAGATTTAAATCCATAAAAACAAGTTTATAGCGCGTAATTGTGTGTCTAAATAGTGCAAGAAAAATAAAATGTCATGATGATGATGGCAAATTGCAGCAATTGGTTGCTGCGTGTGAATGCGGGCGGTCGGTGTTGCTAGTGTTGCGACGTCAAGTTGCTGGGCTGAATTGTCCCGTCTGAAGCGGGCCTGAGTGGCGTGACGGCCATGAGTGCATGAGGGGCGTGAGTGATATGAGTGCGTGAGGGGCGTGAGGACCATATGGAGTGAGGGGTATGAGTGCGTGAGGGCCGTGAGGGCGGTGAGTGCGTGAGGGGCTTGAGGGCTATGAGTGCGTGAGGGGTATGAGTGCGTGAGGGGTGTGAGGGCCATCGAGTGCGTGAGAGCAGTGAGTGCGTGGGGGGTAGGAGTGCGTGAGGGCGGTGAGTGCGTGAGTGGCGTGAGGGCCATGAGTGCGTGAGGAGTATGATGGCGTGAGTGGCGTGAGGGCCATGAGCGTGAGGGGCATGAGGGCCGTGAGGTTCAGTGAGAGTGAGTGAAGGGCTGAAGGTGAATGGGACTGTGAGGGTGAGGGTGAGAGTGAGGGGCTGAAGGGGAGCGTAGCTGTGAGGGTGAGGGTGAGTGAGCGGGACCTAAAATGCCGACCTCTGATAGATAGTCCTTACGGATGATTCTGACTATTGTAAAAAATGTAATTTGCGACCTACAATGTTTTAGGCTCAACCAACTTTAAATCAGTGAAACGCTTGACATTGAAGATTACTCTTGTTATGACAGTCTGCAGGCATCCACGTCGACCATTCCCAGGAACCTATCTATTTCAAGAAAAGAAATGGTACGAGCTGTTTAAAATACTGTAAAGGCTTGTTTACACAGTTGCGTTGACCCCGTTGCGTCGCGCAGCGCAGCGCCTCCGCATTTGCTTGACGTAAGGGTCGCCATAGCAACCGCTCGATCCAAGCAGTCGTAGATCAGTCAAACGTAGATGTCTAAACCGAATTGTAAGGCATTTTAACACTTGTAGAAAGCCTGCAGTGGACCAAAACTAAGGCAGTTTTCACAACATTGTGAAGATTAATTACTCATACATGATTCTTAAAGCTAAGCCTGCCCTGCGATGTTTTCTTAAGTCAAATCTGATGTGCATTGTTCACTATATGTATAAATATTTGCAGAGCTGACAATGCGCAAGTTTATGCTGTTTTTATATACATATCAACGTAACACAAATGTGTATGTGTGTGTATATATATATATATATATATATATATATATATATGATATATTGATGATATAGGTGTATATATATTATATTTTTTGTGTATGATATATATATATATATATATATATATATATATATATATATATATATATATATATGTATGTATGTGTGTGTGTGTGTGTGTATGTGTATATATATATATATATGTGTGTGTGTGTGTGTGTGTGTGTGTGTGTGTGTGTGTGTGTGTGTGTTTTAATTCTTTTGGGCATAGCACGAGCAAAGCCATCTGTGGGAAGTTATTTATGTTACACCGTTAAACCTGCTTCCCCATTGCTTTAAACTCACATTTGAATCATGCCTCCAGACTTTTGTTTTAGTAATTGGTACTCTATTTATCCCAAGATATTAATATGCCTCTTGCACTTTAGGCTTAATGATGCATTTTCGGTTTCACTTAAAGTATCGGTAAACATAATGCTTACTTTCGAGTGGCATACCTAACAACTGGTGGCACGGAGAATGCCCTGTCGCTCCGCTCTTCAAAAAAGTCGCTGAGTGGGAGATACTGTGATGCTTTTGTTGATGGGATTGCCTACCCCAAGGTCCTGGCCAGACCACGCAAAAAACATTGAGTCCTAGTTTGTGGCCACAAGGTCCTCCAGATCTTGGGGCACCTAAGCAGCTGAAAGTAAAAGCAAATCGCATGCATTCATTAGGTGATACTGTCATGAAGGCGCCGACATTTCAGTGCAGAACTATATCACCAAGTTGTTAATCTTGCCGGGTGAAACTAAAAACCGGAAGCATTTTTCCAAAGCGTCTCAGCTTACAGTTGACCACGGCGGAAGCCATCGGTGCGATTTCAGTACAGAAAGAAAGCCATGTGACTTTTCAAATGAACGCCATGATACGTCGAGCTTATATTCGCGTGTCATGCTGCTTTCGCTGTAATGGTTTGTAGCGCCAAAACGTTCCAGCTTAAAGAGAGACAAAATATAGACGTTTGTGAGTGGGGCCCTGGCCTATCCTTGAACTACATGGCGAGGTAGGTGCTCAAACTCTCCAAACGGGATGTTTCCTGCATACCGCACAACCAGCTTGTTGTGCCCAGCGATTGTTCGAGCTCAGTCAGTGCATGACCTGCAAAGTGCCATTTTTGACAAGCAACTTTACGATTGTTATAAGTGATCAACTTGCAGAGAGATAGCATCTCAAAGACTAATGACTTGGGATACCTAACTCCAAACTGATACAATTTTATTTAAAAAATCGACAGACATTCTATTTTAACAGCTGTGTCGACTCATTTCGTCGAAGAGTTGACGCGTAAGAGGAGGATACAAACAAAAATATGTCTTAGAATTCCCTATGCATTCCCCAAAAGATGTCTTCTTGAAGGCTAGATGCACAAGCTACTTGATTTGTAATGTGACTCAGCTGCCCAAATGCATTTGCACAAAGGGCATAAGCCAAGCCTACCCTCCCGAGTTCTGTCCACGTTAAGATGAGGTAGAGCTTAAAAGTTATACGCTATAGCCACTGAAAGATTGAGAATGGCAGGAAAAGGTCCCAGATGGAACATCTGGGACCTTTCCCGCACTCCCGCTATATTTTATGAAGTTTCGGCGCCTCGCGAGCCTAGAGCGTGCAGGCTAAAGGCCTGGAGCTCGAAAAACACGCCCTGCCAGAAATATTTTTAAGTGCAAAAAATGTTTTGCAAATGTGCCGTCCACCTTCGATTATAATACAGCATTCTGGTAACGATAACAAGGGTGTATATGTTTGGCAATCCACCGTGTTCCAGTTAAAGGCATCTACACATGGGGGTGCGCGAGTGGGTTTAAGATTGAGAGGCCAGGAAACAAAGATCTCACAAGGCTAGTCTGGCCCTTTCGACCATGCTATTTGGGTACATTCGACGCGGTTCTAGGCTTTCTAGGTCAGAATTGTTCAGAATGAGCAAATCCCGTTCACGCCAGAGGTAGACCATTGAGTCTTGATTCCCCCAGATCGTGCGAACCCTTCCCGGGACTGCGGTACAACCTGCAAATGAACTCTACTGTGCTGCGGCACGTCTCCATGCAACTCGCTTCAGATGGAAAACACTGTTAGGATAGAAAGACGACAACTTACACCGTACAGGCGAAAACGTTTAAGGAAATCAAATGAAAGTCATAGCATTCAATAGACACAGAGAGGCTCAAAACATGACGACACCATGATTTCTGTTGTTGGTTTTACCCTTGTATGCGATCAAAAGCGACCTTCTCTTTTCTCCGGTAATACTCCCGTGTGTCATTTTATGTTGACATTTCAAGGAGGCTGAGCGTACTGGTTTATAAAAAATTGGCCTATGGAAGAAAACGACCTCCCTTGGTAGGCAAGCGAGGCTCTTGAACACTACGTACAAGATGGCAGATCTGTATTGTCATAGGTTTTGGTAACACGCAGTCTCAAACCTAGCTATTCGGCGTCAACTATTTCGTGCTGCATTGTGAAGGCTAGAGTAGCTTCCACGGTGCTTTAGTACCGCACTCTTACGTGAGCACGGTGTTTAGTGTTGCATCTCATTAGCATGTTCTAGAAATACTAGAATTGACAGAGTTGGAGCACTGCGGAAGCTACTCTAGAATTTACAGCGTGGCACAATATAGATGACGCCGACTATAGATATATCGAGGGACGCGCACATGCAAACTGTGCAATTCTAAAAATAAATCGAATCAAGCATGGGTAAGAAAAGTTTGTTTACTTACGGGGGCCATACTTACTTTTCTGAAGCGTGAGCACTTGTCTCTCAATAGCACGTGCACTCTTTGAGAAGCATAAGCAAGACTCTTTGAGAAGCGTAAGTGACACTGCCGATTCCTGAGTTGAAAGCATATGACCCTTTTAAGGTTAGATACCAGAGATACTGCGTCATGCCAGATGTTTCATCTTGAGCAAGATCTAAGAGTAGGAATGAAGATATTTATAGGATACGATAGACTCCCATAACACAAACCGTAGGCGGGCAGAACATGCCTAATTTTTCAAAATGCCAATGTAATTTAATCAGTTACAGAAAAGATGTGAAAGATTTACATGGTAATTTAATGTGAGAAAAACTATGGACAAGGAATTCGGGCAAAGCCGGACCGCCTGGTGTCGTATATGTTAAATCTAAATCTGTTCTTCAAAGCACTTATGCTACATCGTGCAAACAAATGTTTCGGACCCATTTTAGATGGTCAGCAAAAGTTGGTTTCCCAGCGTAGTGCGTTGCGACTTACTACCAAAGTGCCACTAGGGGGTTAAAGATTAGACGGGAAATATTGGCAAATGAACTGTCCTTGTTCAGAAGAGAAACAAAAACGCGTTTTTTACTATCTATGATGCCATTTCGCTCACAGAAAGGGCAAACGGTGCTCGCCAACCCGGATCGTTCCGCCGGGGACTGCAATAAACCGTATTTGCTTCTCTTATTAACAAGGTAGGTTCGCCCGCTTATATATTCACTCCGAAATGTCCATCATCTAGCTGCACCTATGTGCTAAATCCCCACAGGATACGTTGATAAACCGATACTTGCGGACCGCTGAAAATAGGCTCGAAGCATTTGTTTACACATTGAGGGTGTGGCGGATCGCGGAAGTCTCAGCCGAAATTCGAAACCCGAATCGACATTCGGGTTTCGAATCTAATATTCAGTAGGCTGGTTTATAGAGCAATAAACAAAATATTACAAAGTAACTGTTATTGCCCGCATTTTTTATAAACGTAACCGGCATGGTAAAATCTAACGCGAGTATGAGTAGGCCAATACAGTACTCGCGTGGCTCGCAGGTATCTATTCGAAGCCGGCACCGTCAAATGTGGCACATGCTCGACAATATCCTTTATCTCGTCGGTAAGCCACTCAAACAAGTCAGAAAGGTTCTATCATGCTTACCGTTGCTCTCACACAATCTACGCGTCACAAAAACTAGTTCTCTTTTCCGAAGCCTTGTTTATCGGCACGCCTTAAGAATTCAAATGTTCCAATGTTCTAACTCAAAAAGTTAAACTCTTTCATTGGTAGCATTCAAGACAGCGCTGCTATAGGTGAGAGAGAACAAAAAAAAGAAGAATGCTAATTGAAAAGGGGACGAGACTCGCCTACTCCTTGACAGCTGGGCGCTGTCATATCGAGTTGCAGGGTGATCGACCGCGCCAGTCGAGTCAAGGAGTGGGCCAAGCCGAGGAGCGGGCCAGCAGGGGCGCCCCTTTTGGAGGCACAGTGGGGAACGGCGGGTGTATCCCTGGGCGAGCGTGTTAATCAACCATCCGCAGATATTCTCGTTTACCCAAATCGATACCGGCCACAAAGAAAAAGAAAACACCAGAAGGAACTGTGTACTGTGTAAATATTAAAGAGTTCCTCTCCTTACTCCGTGTAGAGGAAGAAAACAAATCGGTCGTAATTCTCGACGTGGGTAGCAATCACGTATACGTGCATCACGTATGGCGTCATTAAAAAGAGCGAAGAATGCTCTACTCCGTTCTCTTGCAAAACACGAGCAGAGTGACGGCTTCGGTGCACGCTGTTGTAATTAGTCTGTCTCCAAACCACCCGACTTCCTCTCAGGAGTTGGACACTAATCGGTACCGTCCCCAGCAATTGGACCAAGGAAGAGGCTTCGTCCGCCCCGAATTCCAACCGCAGACCGATGTCCAGATGAGCCAGCTCATTTGCCGTCAAGATGTACAGCCGGAAGCGTCGAGAACCCGAAATGTCTTTCCAGAAGGGACACTGTTCCTTGTCCGCTCGATGCACGCCGAGGGAGAGCACCGTTAGGCTTAGCAGCACCAGCAGACTATCAAAGGGCTGTCTCACGGGTGCCATATGAAGAACGCAGCATTCAGCCATGACCCGTCTGCAATGCGTGCAGCACCGTTCGTGGCGCTGAAAGGAAGGCCGGGAATGTTCTTTGTAGAATCGGTTGTAGCAGACTACACAGGAGACGGAGGACACGCGGGCAAGCAGGGACTTTATGTAATTTATGTCTACCCGATTCCCCCGTCCTCCCCCATCTTCCCTTCAATGTCACGGGGTAGATGTTGAGGGGGCAAGGAGAGTGCGTACAAGACTTTGATCACGAACGTTTGAATTTTTGCGCAAAAAGTCTCGTTTACTTCTGTCTAAAAGGAACTGAATTTGGCTCCGGGGTTCCAGAAAAGCGTTTCAATTAAGTTACAACGAACCGTGGCTTGCAACTCTTGACTTTCAACTCTCTGCCTCGTTGGTATGAAATGATTTAAACAGAAAAGTACCTTCTTGGCTTCTAGTAGTGTCCACGGCTGTACCGTGTCTGCGTGGAGAAAAACCCCAACAGGTGTTCGAGTACGCTGAGGATTCGAGATTTACAAACTTCTGTCGCAAACTTAGACGGAAGTTCAACTGAGCTTCCACTGTTTTGAGCATGTGCAAAAACTGAAAACGAGTTCACGCCACCTGGCGGTGGGGGAAAGGGCGCAGTATTTGTTCAGTATATTGTTTTACTGTTTCACTTTAATAGCCTAACCGAAGCATTGAACCTGTATATTTTTATTTTGATACTGTGTAAACATTGGAAGTCCGTTTATAGGATATAAAATAAAGTACTTTAAACATTATATTTGCCAAAATTGCGGTTCTATATCAATGTTGAATGCACAATTTTTTTACTGTTTCCAGCGTCGCTCGGACAAATATTTATATACGTCAAATTAAAAAAAGAAAACTTTACTCAAAATTTTAGTTATGTAAGCCTGCGACGCGCCACATTATTAACGGCTTGATAACAATGGTGGTGGGGTTCTTTGTATTGTTTTGTCCAAGGCAAGATTCGATCACCATCATAGAATAGTAAACTTGACGCTTGAAAAGCGATAAACACTCGAAAACTCAGAGGCACGAATATACAGGTATTCGCGCCATCACATGAGGAAAGATACACTTTCGGTGTATTTCTCCCTTTGTCATGTGCATATCCAAGTTGTTTCCCTGCTGCTGTGCGGGAGGCAAAATCTTGTCAAGCGAAAGGACTGTATATTTGAGGAGATTCCATTTCAGTGTCCTTTGAAATCTCGAACTACTGACAAAAGGGTGTGCCTTTTAGCTCGTCAAGGTTTCTTTAGGACAACGGGTCATATTATCAAAAATTAATTTCTATCGGTCTTTAATATTTAAAAAAATTGGGGACTCAGTAAATTCGGCCTTAACTTTTGAAGAAATTTAAAATCTAAAGTGAAACGCCGTAAACTCCTAAATTTTTTTCAGGAAAAGAAAAAAACTCAGAATAACACCCACCGAGTTGCACGCGAAATCTCTCTCATACTTACGTGGTACTAAAGTTGTTCTCAATTTTAAAACCTTTGCTCGGCCAAAGCTAGAAGTCGCTATACCCCAACGCGCGGTTTATAAAATAACCCGCGTTTGCCCAAAACCCGGTGTGTGCACTGCGCGTGCGCGTTACCTTCTAGAGGAGCATAGTTACCCCCTAAGCCAGGGTGGAAGTTTGCACCCTTGTAGCAAAGGGTAACGTTACCTCCCCAAGAAAGGGTCGACTCTACAGTGACACGTCTGTTACTCCTTCAAGGGAATAAATCCTACACCCTTTGTTCTTAGGGTGTAAGTTGCTTGGTACTTGCCACACCCTGTGTATCATAAGCTGTCAGTTACCATAGCAGTGCCGGGAATCGGCACACGAGCTATAACTTTTCTGACTTAGAAAGTGTTCAAAAACTTGCCGTTTTTTTAAATTTATGTTAAAGTATTTATACGTATTCCCCACAGATCTGTAAGCTAAGAAAGGCCTCGAAGCGTAGAACAGCTTCTTTCGATTTACCTGCACTCCTGCACCGCTGCAGAAAAGTGTAGGGTGGTGTACTTGCGATCGTATCTCAATGCGTATACCTGAAGTACTCTGCCCTACACTTTTTATGCACCGGTGCAATATGTACAGAAAAATCTGACGAAGCTAAGGGTCAAAGCTAAGACTGCACAAAATATTATTTTAATGGCTAATGATCAGACACGGAATCGACGAAAATTCGATACACTGAGTTTGTTTCTTCAGAATAATCTAATTTAATCAAAGACACAATTTTTTTTTTGACAAATTTGAGTTGTTTTTTTTTTACTTTTTACTTTTTGTTACTTGGAACAACCTGATATCCGATATCGCAAATGTAGCCGCACTTTCGGACTTTCGGAGCGGCTTGCAACAGTGACTGCATCCTGAAGTATGTACGCGTACTTGTTTTCCACTCCCGCAGTCACGAAAGAGACAAAGTGTAAACACAAAACAAAAAAGGGTACACTATTTGCTTTGGCGCAGCGCACGCGGGCGGTGTATAAACCTGATTAAAATGCTCCCTAACCAAAGCGCAAACATGGTGCAGCTCGCAATCGAGTTGCGGCGTTGCTTTCAGGCCACCGCGTATTGTTTGCGCGCGAGCGGTGTACCCCGCGAAGCGCCTGATTGTGTTACGACGACGCGAACGGCAGGCGAGCAACAAAGGCTTGACAAATAGGCCTGTTCCCACCAAAACCTTCTTCTTCAACTTTTTTTCTTTTTTTTGTAGTGAAAGGAGGTTTTGTGTTGCAGGGAGTGCAAATACCCGCTGTTGTTGCGTGCTATTTCGCTTTGCCGCTTCCTTTGCCTTGGGCAACAGCGTGTTCGTGTGATGCAGATAGTTCGAACGACAACAAATGTGCAAAGAGAGTTAAGAAAATATTGAATGCCACCTTTATTTTTAAAGTTCTATAATGCATTACATGTAGTATTTGAGGAGTATTTGCACTTGTTTAGATGTCGGTAAATCGACATTTCTGGGAGTGGAGAACCTACAATATTATTAACTGTTTCGCTGAATTTAACAGGGAAATTGACTTGATACAAAGGTCACGTGATGTGAATTTTACTGGTGAATTTAACAAGGAAACTATTTGGTGAAATAGGTTACTTGACGTCAGGTCGTGTGACATCAATTTTCTCGTTATATCTAGCGAAGAAGCTCAATTGAGGTCGTCTCGAGACGCAAGTTCATGTGACATCAATTTCCCCGCTAAATTTAGCGGGGAAAGTGAACTGGTGCACAAGTCAGGTAAGGTCGATTTCCCCGCCTATATTTGGCGGAACATGCACACAGGGACGGACAGGATTTTGGGGTTGGGGATTCCATTAAAAAGTGTTTGATGCTTTAATAAACCCGAGGCACTTGAGTCGTTGGAAGAATAAATTGCAAGAAAATCCGTGACCTCCAAAGTTGTGTTTCAGCCAAAATTCCTATAACGACACCTTTTTAATAACCCGTGGGATTTTAGGTTTTGAACCTATAATTGATTATTCGTTTCCCAAGTATGATGTCTGTTTTCTCGCTGTTAATGCCCACCGACAGGTACATTCCTTTGCGGAGATACATCGGAACACTGAAAAAAAAAGCATATTAAAATTGCAGCACCATGAAAATACAAAAAAGCTCTGGTGGTGCTTGTCTACGTAGACGCTAAGCCGCCAGCATACCGAGCCTTTCGTTCGTTTTCATCCATGTCAGAAAGAGAATGTGTGGCATGGAACGTGGTTATATACGCATTTCAGCATTTGACCGCAGCGCCCTCTCGTCTATAAACGATGAGCCAATGCATGCAAAGTTTAACGCGATTATATACGCATTTGACCGCAGCGCCCTCTCCTGTATAGACGTTGAGCGGCTACATGCAACGTTTCAACCATGACATCCCCAGCTCTTGAGTTACTACCACATCTCAGAGCCCCCTACTCGTCCCGCAGTCGTGGCCGAGTGGTTAAGGCGATGGACTAGAAATCCATTGGGGTCTCCCCGCACAGGTTCGAATCCTGTTGACTACGCAAACAAAATGTTTTTCATCATTTTTTCTTTTTGCGTAATTGTTTCATCTTTTTTTTTGCCCTACACGAGCACGTGAGCATCGTGCTCGTGAGCGCGTGAGCATCATGAGCTCACGAGCAGGAGCACGAGCACCGGACGCCGAACGCAGGGACGGACATACAGACATGGCTAGCCCCTAAGGAGCTTCGCCCCTAAAAGCTTTGTTGGAAGTAACCTGTTTCGATTAACGACGTTAATAATAATTGGGGTTGTGTGGATATTTATACAGCGAATCGTTCGTCAGCCATTTTAAAGTTGCTGACGAGTCACTCGCTGTAGATGAGCAATTTAGCCAGTGCAGTACAACCGCTCGCCTGGGGTCTTTAACGTGCACCACGCAGTAGTGGTACACGACCACACGCCTGTACGATGCTCATCCAGATCGAAACGGGCAGGGGTCGGGATTGCGCCCAGGATCCCTGGGTTCTGCAGCGCGAGCTTTCGCTCCACGTTCTCCGAGCTGGTGTGCGCTAGCCCACTCGGCCACCGATCCCCCAGGTAACGACGTTACCGGTAAGGCGTTAAGTTTTGCTTTGACGCACTCATCAAACTCTGACATGACTAACGTGTAAGGTAATATTGTCACTATTTTGCTTTATTCGCTACCGAATACTGTTAATCGTTATGTCTTTATTAAAATTAGTAGCGTTCTCAGTTCCTGAGTCGAGCGCCATAGCGAGCTCTGTATTCTATAAATTCAATAAACAAAAAATAAGAAACAAATATGAAATCACTCCGTAATGGCGCGTTTACACTGGAAGCGGATCCGCAAACGCGAAGCGGATCCGCGCGTTCTCAACCGCAAAGCGGCTAGGATCGAGCGGTTGGAGCGCTTTTTTCCAACCGTTTCGGGACCGATTTCTCCCAACCGCTTTCACGAACCGCAAAGCGGCAACCAATAACAACGCGAAACTGACGTGACGTCAGTGACTTTCGAAACAAGATGGCACCTGTCGCTGGTGAGGCGTCCAAGGCGCTGTAGTCCTAGCGTTACAGCAGACAAATCAACGGAGAAACGTGATGTTCACGTCCGTCACTTGAATCCGCCGCGAAAAGAATTGACTCGTAATCTAAACGGGCTTCGCACCGGTGATTTGGTTGGGGTCAGAGTTTGTTTATTATTACGGGTGCCACAGCCCGAAGCTCACTACCTTGTTAGTCCCTGCCCGTAGAACGTCGGAACCGCCCTTGATCGACCGAAATGTCAGCTTTTGTACCCACCAAGATAGTCGCGTGAACTATTGAAAGCTTTCGACACCGTGCATGACCACCACGAAGGCCGATAGAGACGTCGCGAGGCTTATTGTTAGCCAACGCACTACCGCAGAGCTGGCAGGGTACCTGCGCTAGCTCAACCTGTAACGTTTACTGCTAACAAAATAAATAAAGGAAGATACTCAAGGAATAAAGTGTACGTACCAGACGATGCAGAGGTAATCCATACGGCGTTTATTTGAGCTTAATGGCAAACAAACAGTAGACTCGATCGACGTGCGAGTGACGGAGAGTCCGCCACCAACGAAGCCACGACCGGCTAGCACCGAACACATTCCCCGCACCACGGCCCACCCCACCGCTCACAACTTCGAAAATGATAAGAGCGAACAACGAGGGAGATAAACTGGCCCTATATCCTGAAAACATGGTCAGCTATTCATGCGGGAAGGGTCTACTTCGAAGAAAAGGTCGGGGACATCCTGTTCTGAGCCTGCAAGGCGCGCCCAGCTGGGCTTTGCTTGTTGGCGAAATCGACGGAATCACAGGCGAGTTTTGCGGGTCCATGCCTCGTTTTTCGCTGCCTCAACTCGTGATGCGTGCGAACATCCCGAAGAAAAATCTTCAGAGTGCCAAAATAGCAGACTTTTGGCTTTCGATCGTGGATTAAAGTGGATTTTGGATTGTAAAACAGGGTTGCCAAACGCAAGTCTCAAAAGATCACGCGTGATCGCCGAGAAACCGCCAACCGCCTCTCGGTGTGTCTGAACGGGGTCGCTCGCGAACCGCATCCGCAACCGCTTCGCGAACACGGATCGGCTGCCAGTATGAATGCGCCATAACAGTTTAGTTGTTGTCAGAGTTCGTATCCGCTTGTTATCGCTGATATGTGATAATATTGAAATCCAAGCTAACTTAGAACCACGGTTTGTTGCCGCATAAATGACGGCGCAACTGCAAAACCAAAAAAAGAATGAGGTAGACACTCAAGATTGGTTACGTGTAGGAGTGCTACACGCAGTGCATTCCTCAAGCAGCGTGCCACGTCTTTTTCGACGGCGCCGGCGTGACATCACGCTGCCACTGCGCAGGCGCGACGCCTCCCCTGCTTTACTGCACCTGTGACGAAGGATTTGCGTTGTTGTGCTTTTGGCCAATGGGAATTCAGGTGCCGTTTTCGCTGCTACAGAAAACGACTACAGAAAACGGCTACAGACAACGCCGGCTTCGCTTAATTGGACAGTTAATGCTTTCGCATTAATAAAAGCTGACCATGTGAATCAGGCATAAGGCGGAACCACAGTTAACACCCTTCGCGTCACAAATCAAAACGTTAACGTTCGAGTTAAATTGGTCTCTCGTCTAATGGAACCCGAGAATGATTGGGTGTGCCGACAGCCAATCATTCTCGAAGGAACAAAGTTGACGAAAAAGGGCTCTCAACACTGCCTTTAATGTTTACCACGTGACCTCTTGGAGACCTCGAGCTCACCTTCGCTGGGGTTTGCTCACGGGAGTAGCCTCAGCGCGCCTGGATTTCGGTACTGATCATCGATTGGCGACTGATGGTACTTATCACTGATTGGCGATGGATGGACGGCGGAAGCTTGACGGACAAGCATAGTAAAACAAGAGAAGCGAAGGACTATATAACAGGGTGAAGAACAAATGTCAATATAGTTTCAATCCTGGTTCAAATCATGAATTAAACCATGATCTAAATCAGACCAGTTTTACTATGACGATTTAAATCTAACTTTTCCCGCAAAAATAATCTTGAATGTATGTTTTTGTATTTACCGTTTGTCTATTGGTTGATGCTTTTTATGTGCATTTGTTTTGTATTTTAATAAAATATATTTAGAAAAGAAAGATATACGGGAGCAAAAACAAGTGTCTTTTTGAGTCAATGAGAGCGTTGAGCTCGATTTCTACATTACACTTCGCTCGTCGGCTTCGTAACGTCCTACTGTAACAAACTCAGAGCAAAAAGTAAAATAATAAAACGAACACTAGAGTTGCAATGTCCGTCTGCAATCAAGTAAGCAGAAAAATTCAATTAACTTTTATTATGTCACTAAAAAAATCAAGCTATTCTGTTTTTAGGACGGCGGGGACTACGTTGTTAAGTATTGTAGAGGACACGAGCGCAAAAGACACGGACAAGTAGAAGAACAGGACAGGACAGGAAAAGCGCTTTGTCTATGTCCTGTCCCGTTCTTCGACTTGTCCGTGTCATTTGCACTCTTGTCCTCTATTATGCATTAGCAGCTTAGCCCAGCAGTAAATTCTGATGTTGTTAAGTAAACTAAACTTTACATTCCCAGTAATTTTTTTTTAATTGTTACGAGTGATTGAACGAATGCATATATCAATACAACATGCTGAAAAATATATCTAGGGGTAAAAAACCACTCTGTTGCAGCTACAGTGATTTAAATCAGACTACTCTTACATAAAAAAAATCAAATTTAAATTGAATAAACCTAATTTAATAGACTAAAAAAACAATTGTTTTCACCCTACTGCATACTCGTGTCATTGATTTGAACGAAAATGACTTGTAATGCCTTACATTTCTCTGTCACGCCCACAGATATCTTGGGAAAAAACGACCAGCCCTAATCGAATTGAAAAGAAAGTTGACAAAAGTGAAACAGGCGGTTCTACATTGTAGATTGAGCAACTTTTCCGTTACCGAAAAAAACAAGGAGGGGGGGGGTGGAGTGCACTTACACTGTCCTTTTTTAGAGTACTCGCTTGTAGCTTGAAACATTAAGAAAAACAGAGTTACTCTTTTTTGTTGTGTTTGTAATAGATCAATAACGTGTAACATAAAAAAACCTCATCGCAAAGCTTGTTTTTCGAAGGATATTGTATTGTTTTTGTATTGTGTTCTGTATTGCGTATTTTTGTGATGTTTTTCTTTTCAACAAATTATGAAAGATCTTGTTGAGTTAATTAATTCGGTTTGTTTCTTCCGTGTGAAATGCGATCGTTCCAACTTCCCTATCGATGTTTTGAGCACACGCGATTTCCCTTAATTAATCTCTGTCAAGAAGAGTTCCAGCCGCGGCTTCTCTGCACCACACAAGAAAACGCAGCAAAGGCGCGCGAGCGACAGGGAGAAGGAAAGCCAGTAATGCTCCTCCTTTCCCTCTATTGCTTAGGTACTTTGTTCTTGTGTGTCGCCGTCGCTCGATCAACGCCTGCACCAATGTGCCCAACTGATAGATTATTCCGTGCTACTTGCTCTGTAAAAATGATCCCAAGAAAAGACAAAAACAAAATGGATTCTTCGAGATTGACCGGTACAACAGACGATCGAAAACAAGGTCGGAAGTTGCTCTCTGTGTCTCTCCGTCATTTCTGGCACGAACCTAATGGTTCCTCTTGACAGCTCGAAAGAAGTCAACAGTCCGTGCCTTAATTACCACCGTTTCCGTAGAGGTTGACCAGATTATTTATGAAAAAACGATTCTATCTCAAGGTGGTTCTCTTTCTTTTTCTGTTCGATGCCTCGCAATATATTTTGTTCACCTTTAAGCTGAGACTGCAGCCAAAGCTACAAGCGCGAGCTAGCCGACGCTCCTGGCTTTGACACATATATTTCTAGCGCGAGCACTCGTTCTGAGAAAGGACGCTTCAAAGCAGCGACCTCGAGCTCACGCGTGCTTGTGGCATTGCTTGCAGTCTCAGCCATAGCCTCCCCTATACTCACAAAGCCTGACAGTTCGACGACGGAACCTCAGAGTGCCCGGTCACAGATTTGGCGCGCGAGGATCTGGTAGCACAGAGCAACAAAGAGCCATTTCTCGGGGAACCTGGACGTCAGCGCGCAGCTTTTGCAGCGGCGAGGACCAAAAACACAGTGTTCGCTCGAGAGAAGTCTGTTTCGGCGTCTCGTCGCAGCGGTGCGCCAGTCACGTGGCTCTCCTCTCATCCGTTGTCTTAAGCTCCACCTTTTCCATTTCGGCGGCCGCTTCTCGTGGCTATCTGCCAGACTTTGTCAGTATATAGGAGCAGCATAGCAGACACAATCACGAAACCCCCGAAAAAAAAAAAATATATATATATATATATTTTTTTTTAAGTGACAAAATTTTTTTTGCATTTAAGAAAGCCAGTATTGAGATAATAAAATGGCGTAGCTTCAGCACATTTTGCTTCCGGGCACCACTATTCGCTTCCCAAAACCTATATAGTCACGCATTAGGCGCTTCATAGAATCTCGGTTCTTGTAAGACCAGGTATCCAGCGCTAGTCTGTCATCTTGTCTAAACCTGAAGAAATGAGTTTACAATAAAATAATGATGAAATACAATACAATTTAAGTGACCATAAATACCACCTAAGTACCTTGGGAATGGTACAACGGAACCGAATGCGCAATGACTAAGTCAGGTTTAACCATGATGATGTGAGTGCGTCAAATTACACTTTTGCTTGTTTAAGAATTCTTGTCCGCGTAAAAAAAACACACAAAAAATTTGAATTACTTGACGGAGTTGAACACAATAAAGACATAGGGCGTAAAAAAAAAGGGGGCAGGGACTGGAACGGAAAACGGAATACCACCTTACTACACTTGACTGGGGCTATAAGTGGCGTTCGAAAGAAAATATCGTGAACAACTGCTGAATAGTTACCATGAACAAAAGCGTGTAGGGATATCGTTGAAGTGACGCGGTTAGTTTGATATTCAAGAATTTTTCAATGACTATTGCTAATTGTGAATAGACGCTCTCAACCCCTCAGTTGCGCGAGCGGCCACCAGTCGGCGCACTGCTCCGCAGGCCGCCATTGCCGGCCGGTATTTTTGCCTGCGCCTGCATTCCGGTTTCCTCGCTTGCGGTGTTTGGGCGACGATGAGCGGCCGCAGTAAGATGCGTAAACGGCGTCCAATGAGCAAGACGTCGACGCCCATTTGTGATATCATGTAATCATAAATGACTGCTATAAAAAAATGTAAACGTGTTCTTTCCATCAGGGTAAATGAACGATGTTCTGTCAAGAATAAATGTCTTAAATGCTTGTACTTGTGATATTACGATTTGTAAAGTTTGGAAACTTAGGAGCTGCGATATGGGTTCATAAACGGCAATCGCTTCGGCCGCAAACCCAGAGTCGCTAAGAATGCAGGTTTTCATACTGAGTAACCCGAGCGGTGCATCTTTACGACGGGATGGCCAGCACTTTTTTCTCGGCACCCGTTCGCAAATTAGCGACTAGTACTCGTTCGCGCAAAACTTTCTCCTTAACGCATATTTTGTCTGCTGTGACTCATTTCAATGCACCTTACAAAAAGCACAATATTTCTTCTTTTTTTCTGGTGAGCGACGATTGCGCCACGCCAAGGACAGTGTGCGAACGGCGCACAGGCGATGAGTGAAGTGGAATCTTCAACAACCGAGCGGTGCGACGAGCAACAGCAAGCAATCCGCCCCAGCGATGGCCCAGCCCGTTCCTGACCACCAAGTGTATCGCTTGCCTAAATTGCCTGCGTGATTAAAGTCCCCGAATGCAACGAGAAACAAGGCCGCAACGTGTAATGTACGCACATGCAGTGATGGAAAAGATGTTGCGTCAACTCGGCATTTGCAGAAATCGCTCTGCAGGTATCAACTACCTTTCTTTCCGGCATAAACGTAACAGATGTGATGAACTTGCATCGCGTCTGAAGTCTAGGCCATAGTCTTGTGTCGTCGACCCATTCATAGTTCGATTCCATCGTGTAGACCACCCCGGCGGTTGCTGGCAAATTGTGGTAGAGTACGTAGTGCGAAAGTAGAGGCCGGCAATGACGGACGGGTCACGTGATACCGAGATAGCGGCCACCATGCAAAGTTGCCTTAAAGCGTCTATAGTCACTAGTGTGACTAGAATTAAGCAATTTCAAAACGACAATGAAAGTAGTGTTCTCTGGACACTAGACACTACGCAAAAAAGGTAAATGTTCTTTACGGCGCCGCCTTTTTTGTTTGTTAACTTTTTCGATGGGTGTTTGGGGGAGGGGCGTTATTTAACGCTTTTGCAATGACAAGTTTTCCCGTCTGGCGCTCGTTTCTACGTTTCCTGAGACGTGGATTCAGTGCTGTTTCATGTTGTGTTACTGGGCGTTTTGGTGATATATCATCGTTTTTTCTTGTAATATCTCTTCGGCAAAAAGCGGTTGTAATTTTCAAGGCCAGAAGCGCCCACAAACACACACACACACACACACAAAAAAGAGTGGCATTGAAATACGTAAACTAAAACATCGAGAAAAAAAACTTTTGTCGATGGATTAAATAGTCTGTTTCTATCGATAGTGCAACCCAGCCCTTACCGCTACGAGGCATTCAAGATCGTACTCTAATTTTACAGTTCATACTTTGGCATACCGTTGATGGGAAACCCCACAAAATGAGCTAGTGAAAAAATTAACAATTAATTTAGAAATTTTTATAAGAATAAAGCAAGAAGAAATAAATGAAAAAGAAAAAAAAGTACTGAAAAAAATTGAAATGTGACGGCGGTAATAAAAAACGGCACACTGTACCTGTTCCCAGACTAACTGTTAATAAAAACCGCGAACGCGCAGCGGCCTGTTGTCGCCACTGCAAAGCGTGCTAAACCTGAACAATCGGAGCATGCGTATGGTCCCCAGCGAACACCAACGTCTTGTTGCGACATCAGGAGACACGTCAGCAAGGACCACTGCCTTTGCTGACTTCTCTCAATCGAGAGACACGATTTCTTCACGTGACCCAGCAATCGCAAACAGCAATGTGCGGAAAACGGGGTATGAGACGACAGTCTCTCTTCCCCGGATCGGTTCGGTTGACTCCTAGTCTCCGCCACGGTCCAAACTGGGGAACAGTGATCGAGCAGCGGAAAGCCCGGAGGGCAGTCAAAAAAGTACACACATAGAAGCCATCGTACGTCGCCACATTTTCCGTCACGCGGTAAAACGCGTCAAGACAAACGTATAGCTTGCCTTTATTTATTTTTTTATGTATGAAGCTTAACCCCTGGCCGTTTCCATCTCAATGAGCATCGTACCGTCATCAGGTCGCATTTCACTACTTCGGTGTGCACGTTAAAGGCGCCAGCCTAACAGTTGTACCGCACTGGTTAAATATATCATCTACAGCGGTGACACAAGATACCCACTGGGGCAATTTCCTTTGTCTAAACAAACACACAAGACAATTCATAGAGAAGGCGTTGTACGTCGCCACATTTTGCGTCGGGCGGTGAAACGCGAGACGACAAATTTCATCGGGTAGTAGACGACAATGTATAGTCCGCCTCCCTTTCTTTCTTTTCTTTCTGCTTTTTTTCGGCGGTTTTGTTTTTCCGCATGCCTGACATACCCACGAGGCATGTTTTCGCCACGCGTTTCCTTATCTCGCGCTTGGGAGGATTCCTTTCGCTAGACCGCACATCCGGCAGTTTCCGAGGAGTGTGCAGTTTGCGTGGAAGCCGAGAGGCATCCTGCTCGAAGGCATCCTGCTCGCGTATCCTAGTTTTTGTTTTGTTTGTTTTCTTCTACATATTGTAAGTTTGTTTCGGTCGTTGTAGTCGAGTTCGCTACACAATAACTTTGTGTTCATGACAAAAAAAAAACCGCACAACGTGTGAAACGTTTGGTAAAGGAGGTGTTGCATATGAAAAACGTCACAAGATTGCTGCCGCGAGCCTTTTCTGCGTTTCCGTCTTGATTGGCTGGCGGTCGTACATGTGGGGTGTCCCAAGTGGACCTTCCGCTCTAAAACGAGCCGGAAAACTTGGCGCCTTCACGTAGAAAGCTTAAACTTTCGTCGAATGTGTGCTCTGCAGGCCAGTTTTACCAAGTGCAATTCAAGACAGATTTTTTTGCCCGTCAAAAGTAAGAGCAAAAATACTTTTCAAAATCAAGGTAGCCCGTTCGCAGACGACCGAGTTAGGGATGCTGTTTCCTTGTGGCGCCATCTCCCGATAGGCGTCGCGAGCAAGCGATGCACTCTGTTGTCTACTCGCTGGGCCTATCGGGAGATGGCGCGACAAGCAATTAGCGTCGCGCTACTTCGGTCGTCTGCGAACGCGCCTACCCTTGAGTTTGGCAAGATTTTTTTCGCTCTCACTTTCCTACAGAAACACAACTGTGCCATTGAAAGTTCACATGGTGAAACTGACCGGCTCAATGCACATTTGCTGAAAGTTTGAGCTTTCAATGTGAAGGCGCCAATTTTTCTGGCTTGCTTTACAGTTGAAGGGCCGCTTGAGACACCCTGTGGTTTTGTTGGTTCTTGCAAGCACTGGCAGCCTAAAAACCGCAGGGTGCTGCGATTCCCGGCTAGGCATCTTAATATCGCCCTGCTTCCAATGAGGTGCAGCCGATGAGAATCGGGAGCATGAACATAATAAGGCACACACTGCGTTTCTTGAGTTGTCTTTGACTATTGTTATCACGTTTGCCGCGGTCGTCACTTTTCTCTTCTCATGGGATTAAGTTTAGCAAGTAGGCATATTAATTGTAAAAGTAACGAACCAACCAACCAAGAAAAAATAAGACATTCACACCGCTTGAGTAGCAACCGTTTACAATTGCCAGCAACCGTTTGACTGTTTAAACGGTTGCTACTCAAGCGGCGTGAATGTATTACACATTCAAACCGCTGCACTAGCAACCGTTTAAACGGTTGATAGTATAGCGCTAAACTAGCAACGGTTTAAACGTTTGCTGGTCTAGCGGTTTGAAAGTGTAATTTTAAAGCCATAGTTCTAAGGAGCTTGTAGTTGTCAATACGTCCAGCGTCGCCAGCAACGAAGACGACGACGATATTCGTTGGCACGAGCCCGACGGCACGTGGATTAAACAGAACGTTTTCACCTATACTTCGTTTCAGCGGTCCAGACGCAGCCGATGCTACGACGCGAGCGTGTGGCCTGAACAGTGCTTGCATTGCACGAGCGCGTGCTTGGCAGGACGCTGAAAGCCCGAGCTCGCGGTTGTAGCATCGCCTGCGTCTGGACCAGCGAAGAGTATAAGCTGGAGTCGTCGCAACATCTGTTCCGTCCTCAACATCGAACGCACTCCAAGGTGACGGACAGGATCGTCTGGCACCTGCCATCCGGGAACGTGCCCGGGGCATGGCAACAGCATGACATTTCGGATGTTTATGCGGGAGGCTCACCTACCACAGCCCCCGCATCCGGAGCCTCCGCCACCACCTTCGCCCCGTCGCGTCTGCCACCGGCATCTCTCAGCAACGGGCTGCCACCACCTCGCTCAAACCGCCGGCACGCCAAGTTTACGTTCGTTGGCAATTCCACCACTGCCGCAGTCCCTGGTGTCGTTCAAGCAGTCGTGCCCATCTGTGTGGTGTAGTGCTGGCCTGGCACGGTCGCGTGCTGCCACAACATGTGGGGCGTGTCGCACCGCGACACGCTGGGGTATGGCAAGTAACGGTGCACCTGCAGTCTGTTCATAAGTGTACGTCACTGACCGACCAAGGGCTCTTCGTCACTGCTAGGTCAGACATCTGCTCTCCACTCGGTGCGTCGTCTGCGGGAATTACACTGCATTGGTCCCGCAGCTGGCCGCCATCTCCCCTGGAACGCGAGTGGGATATAGAGCCCGTAAACTTCGGAGCCACAGCATTACCGGATCGGTGTTCCCGCTCTCTCCACTTCACCTGACCTCAACCTTAACCATACCCTGCCCGGTCCCCGCACGTTGTCTTCAACTTCCTCCGCTTTCTGCCACGTCATTCTGCTCGCAACACGCCAACCGCAAAAGCGGTACTCCTAGGAGCCTAATTGGCTACTGGTCACAGGATAGCTCGGTCTTCTGCAGCCTACTGCAGGCCTACATGCGACGTCTCTAGGGGGAGCGATCTGTAGCTGTCAATACGTCCAGCGTCGCCACCAACAAAGACGACGACAATATTCGTTGGCACGAGCCCGACGGCACGTTCAGTAAACAGAACGTTGTCACCTAAGCTCGGATTCGGGCGCAACATCTCTTCGTCCTCAACATCGAACGCGCTACAAGCTCATATCGCGGAAAAGCGGGCGGCGGCGGCGGCGGACGGGAAAATCCTGATCGGTCGAATAGGGTCATGACGTCAAAACCACATGACGTGTCTCACATGATTTCACTTTATAAAGTAATTCATCTTAACCCCCCCTCAAAAAAAAAAATAGAATAAGAATATTAGGTTGGCGAGATTCGAACCCACGATCCATTCGGTCACGAGCCAGACACGGTACCGACGAGGCCACGCAGACACTTTTTTTTCTTTATTGCAGGGGCAAAACATAAACAGTCAAAACGTTAAAAATGGTCTATAACACTTTTTGTAGAGCACATTAAAAACCTCTCATCTTAAGGAGAGGCTCACAAATGCCTAGCCAGTCGGGCTTCGGCTCACGGTTTGAAAGAACTCTTTCCACTCGCATAATGAGGCTGAAAAAGTAATATCTCACTTCTTTAGCATTGGGGTCGGCATGGCGGACCGCCATGCGCGACCTCCATATGCTACACAACCCAAGCAACATAATCAAATCAAAAGGAACGCCATTGTCATTCGTTACGTTCAAGAAGCGAATGCCGGATGGGCTAATGCACAACTGTTTCTTCAGTGTGCGTTGGAGGACGTCCCAAAAAAAAACTGCATCCCAGCAAAAAATAAAAACGTGTTCGATGGTTTCTGGTTGTTTACATACAAGACAGTCAACCGACCATGGCACATAAATTCCTTTTTCCCTGAGCCATGCCTTAACGGGCAAAGTGTTGGTGTGCAGTTTAAAAAAGAAAGATTTAACGGAGGGAGGGACACACATTCCGCTTGACCCGCTTTAACACATCGTGGCCACGGGACAAATGACAGCTCTATAAAGTGGTGTCGGGAACAGACTCATCACCAAGTCAGGTGCTAGCGTTTTCTTGCTCACAACAGACAGGTAGTCTAAAGAAAAACGGGCAGATAAAAAATAAACTGCGTCAACCACCTCTTTCTGGTGTCCAACGAGCCTCTTTGGCTCCCCGCCATGTGACGAGACAAGGAATGACGGCAGGTGAGGGGACAAATTGGTTTGGATGAACGTGCGTATGAATGGGTGCTCTTGATCTCGTAGAAAAATAAACCGAGAAACGAGTTGCTTAACGAACAAGTGAGAGAGTCCGAGACCCCTGTTACGTACCCTGTGGAAGAGGTTGTCACGTCTCATACGCTCCCAGCTCGTTCCCCAAATGAACACAGCGAAAACGCGGTGAAATTTCTGCACATTGATGCGCGCACAATGTATGACTTGCAAAACATACCAAAGCTTTGAGATTAGAAAAAGCATTACAAACAGTCGCTTTGGCAAAGATGGACAGATCACGCTGCCTCCAGCGGGAGGCGCGCCTGCCCAAGTCGGTGGCGACTTCCGAACCAATAGGTTTTGTTCACTCTGTAACATTGTAGTGGCACTCCGAGGTATGTGCAGGGCAGGCAATCCCAACAGACCCCTTCAAAAACTGAAGGCGTTGTGGCCCACGCGCCGTGCCGAAACCCGCGGCACTTACTCCAGTTTATTGCTGCACCCGTCGCCTCGCAGAAAGATTTTGCCAATAAAACTGCGGCGCTAACACTTCGCTTGTCGCAGCAAAACACTGCAATGTCGTCCGCATAGCTCATGACTTTGATCTCAGCATTTTCCAGCCGGAATCTCTGACATTGCTTACTATTAATAACACTTAAACAAAACGACTCTAAGTACACAATAAACAGTAAAGGCTACATAGGACATCCCTGTCGCACGGACGTTCTCACCTGGATCGGCTGTCAGTTCCTTATTGACAATAAGCCTCGTGGTGCAGTCTTTATAGGCTATTTTAGCTCCATCCAAAATGACTTCGCCCACATTTATGCGGTGTAAGACATCAAAAAGTACATCGTGCTTTACACGATCAAAGGCCTTGTCTAGGTCGATTTGGAGCATAGCAACTTGTCGCGTGCCACTGTCGCATGCCTCCAGAATGAGCAACATGAACGTTTGTCAAAATCGATCTACCCTGTATGCCGCAGGTTCGGTGGTCTCCGATAAGCTGACAAGCGACACTCTGGAGTCAGCGAGCTAGAATTTTAGCGAAAACCTTGGCCGCGCAGACACTTTTTATTGTATTAATTGCTTGGAAATGTGACTAGGCCACGCAGATACGCTTGCACGGCTTGGAAACAGGAGGCGGCTTATATTTAGATATCGCGTTCCACCCTTGAAGGTGAAGCTTACTGCAATTTTCGGGAGAGGGGGGGGGGGCTCAGCTGGACACTTTTACAAGTCATTTTTACCTTCATCAAAGGATGATTTATTATCGAAGAAATACTTCAATCTGTGAAGCAGGGTGTTAGAAATAAAACTTATAGTGCTTTGCGATCATAACAGAGAGCCTTCAGCGGCACACTTTGTGATTCGGGGAGTATACTGCATAAACTTTAAATACGAGATTTATATTTTTTATCAAGTTACGTCACAACCCCTGCACTACTCACATAATCTCGTATTGTATTGTATTCTCACTTAATGCGTGATATGTCAAGATAGATATTGATGCGTGCCATGTAACATAACTCGCCTAATACGGCGCAGGAAACTAATTTCATTGCTAAGGCCTTGGCTTCTTAAAATATATATCTCACAAAATACGACTTAACCGTCCTATATTTCAGATAGATTGACTTTTATATAGATTTATTTTCGATGGTCGCCATGCCAGGGCGCAAACATCCATAACAAGACGACGTAGTCAAGCTGGCGGCAGATCACAAGGAAAAAAATATTTTAATAGGCGGCCGTGTTTGTTTGCCAGGCCTGCTCACTCGCCTCTATTAGAGGGATATTTCAACTGAATTTGAAATTTACTCGTTGTGTTCAGAAATAGGCTGAATATGATCCGCAATATCTGTAAATGACAATCACACGTTCGTATTTTGAGCCTGATGGCTGTATCTTTTGTTATAAACGGCCTACTCTGGCAAGTGCTCGGAGAGCAGCCAGCGGAGAGCACGTCACATCCGGCGCAATCGTGACGTAGTTTGTCTCGGGATGAGCAAAGCTGCGGCGAGGCTGACGTCGTCAGGATTCCCTAGCTGTTCAAGCCACCGAAGCAGTCGAAGGATGCCAGCGATCGCGCCACCGGAACTAACCGCAAAGCTGCTTTTGTGTGAGTTTTGTGTGTCGGGTTAATTTTCTATAATCTTGTAGAGGGAGAATAGCGACGCCTGGCACACACGAAAGAGAGTCGTCTGGGAACACAAGAGAGAGTCCCGTTGAGTGGAGAGTTCCTCCCTGTCCTCTTCTCTTGTGCTGGCCGTAGAGCTGTCGGGATGACGTCAGGTTCAAATCATGTATAGCTCTAGGCGAGACAGTTATCGTCACTACCTGTCAAGGTTCCTAGACGGGCATTACAAACGAGGCTTTAGCTACATCCGCCAGGTAATCTTTGCTAGTCGTTTAATTTGTTTTAAAATTCCTTTTCGTGTCTCTTTTAAAAGATGTGATTCTGCCCCTTTGAACATGTATAGACCAAAAAATAAGCGCCGAAATTTTGTTGTAGTATCCCTTTAAAGCATTCAGGAAATCACACTATTTCGTCGCTAAGGTAATAAAGAAACTCAGAATATTTATATTACGCACATTCCCACAGTCCGCGTACTCACTGTGTAGTGTTTAGTGAACATTTTATGCAGCTTTTGTTTCGCGGCTTAGTCGTTGTCTGTAAAAGAAACATTCCCAGGGAAATAACGCGCAGGAGTTATTTGTTTTATAATATATATATATATATATATCCTGTATATTTGGTAGTTGATTGTTGAAAACCTTTTAATGTCGTGTTATTTGTTTGTTGTTGTATGCGTGAATGCATATGTTGTACCCCACTCCTACTTGGGCCTTCAATGACCTGTAGTATCCTCTAAATAAAAAGAAAGTTAAGTTGATATTGGTGCACGCACTAATACAACAAATACGTACGCAAAAAAAAAATACTGTTAAGACCTTGACCGCAATCAACGTTTTCATTTCCCATAACGAAGCGGCACTGAAAGAGCAGAAAGGTGAAAAGCTAGCTCTCGCTTAAGTTTCTGGAAGCGGCCGATGCGTTGTCATGACAACGAGATGTAGCCATGTCCGGAATTCGTCGCCCTATTGGCACCGTTTTTAATTGGGGAGCGAAATCCGGTCTTAGAAGTACTTGTCCCTTAATGACGTAGGCTTAACGACACCTCCGCGTCTTAGCGATTGCCGCCGCGGATATCGACGAACTTACCGGTAGCTCTTTCGGATTGCGTTTTTGTATCTTTGTAATTGCCTCGTTCCTCCTACGTAAGACGTCTGCCCACACTATACTTCGCTTCAGCTATAACTCAGATGCAACCGACGCTACGAGGTAATGGCACTAATCCAGCAGCGTCAAAAGTGGAAGTCACTTGGACTTTTCTGTTTATGATTGGTTCGGCGATGATAAAACACGTACCGAAACATGACGAAACACAAGCAGAAGCATTATGACGGTGCTTTTGAAGCTCTCTGATTGGTCTTGTCAGCTCGGAGCCTCGGCTGCGTTTGGACTTGAGGCGAACCAAAGGATAGACCAGTGTCCGAAATTCTAGCCCACAGCGATAAAAATGGGAAATAATGATCTCAAACTTATGAAGAGGAGGGCTGAGCACGCGAGTAGAACAAGATTTGTTCGCGTTTTACGGCACTTTTGGCATCGGTGTTTTTCTTAGAGCGTTGTGACTATGCATTTCTGGCGTTCTTGCACCACAATATGTGCGAAGGTTTCTACAAAAACCGAGTCTTACAGAAAGCGCAGCTCTTCTACTGTTCCATGAGCGTCAGCATAAACAAACATGGCGGTGCCCATGAAACAGAGCAGACTGTCTGTAGGCATCAACGCATTTGGAGAGTGCAGCTCTTGTGACGAATTCCACTGCGTAGATCCCGAGCCCTTTGCAAAATCCGTGTTGGGGTCAAAATTCCGCTCGCGTGGGACCCGCTCCAAATCGACGAGGGGAACATGAACAAGCATTTTTAGAGCGAACCCCCCCCCCTCCCTCCCCCACCCCTCCCTCCCCCCCGCTCCCCTAGCCGTTCAAAATGGCCGTTGCTCGAACTTCACAAGCCCACCAACGCTTCAGCCGACTGATCTTCCGACGACCAGTGAGAACTGTCAGCGCTTGCAGGTTCCTCGCTAAATTTAGCGGGGAAACTGACGTCACGTGACCTCAACACCAATTCAGTTTGCCCGCTAGATTTAGCGGGGGAAAATAATGTCACAACCGTTTCACGTCACCCATGAACAAATTCAGCAGAAAGGAGGAGAGGAGGGAGGCGGAGGAGAGAGCAGGAGAAGAGAAGGAGCAGGGAAGGAAGGAGGAGGAGGAGGAGGAGGGAATACCTTCTCCTCTGTGCCCTCCTCCTCCTTGTCAAGAGCAGCGCTCTAGTTTCGCATTACAGAGATTTCTTAACGTATTTCATTTCATTTTTTATTATTTTTTATTTACGACAAAACCGAGCATTAGCACAAAGTGTAGAATCGGAAGGCATGCTCGAAAGAGGCTCGGGGACAGCCCGTGGCTGCAGATTATAACCACATGTCAGTCCACGTCCAAAGCGTTCGTCCACATAAAACCATTTGCCATGCTGTTCACAAGAATGTTCGTGTTGCCATGGTGTTCCATGGTGCCTGGAACGCGTCACCGCCTGGTGTGTTAACCGCGTCCAAAACAATTGGTCCCTCGATTTCCGCCCGATGGCGCCACTGAAGTGTCATGCTGCCGCCGGCTACGATTCTGGCGGTGTCACATGCAGCGATGGCCGAAGTGGCAGCCGCCTGTTCGTTGCTGGTCGCTCTCCAGCGTCGGCAGTTCACGGAAACTTCGGAAGCCACCATTTGGGACGCTGCGATGACAGCGACACCCGTGCTTGCTCGCGTTTGTTGTCGGAACTTCCACGACCAACCACCAGGATCGCGACATCCGACAGCGTGTCACTCCGGTTTTTGAGACGTCAATTGTTGCCACTTCGGAACCACTTTCGACACACGGGCCGAATGGGACGCTAAACGTACCAGCCAGAGACACGTTTGCAGACACCGTGTACCCGTGCCAAGTGTTGGCATTGCGCATGCGCAGAAACCGAGCTCGCGTGAAGTGAAGCGTCTGCGCGCCGACAGCTGCGCCACCACTGTGGCGTGACCTCGTGTGTGGACACCGCACTTATCACGGTGACTATAGCTTCGAGAAATGTGAAGCGCCTGCGCCGAGTCGCAAGCAGCGGCACCGTTATGCAGAGGGCACGTCGTCTGTATCTTGCGCACGAGTTGCGGTGGCGTCGGAGAAACGCGAGCTCTCGATTGGCCCCGATTGAAGGATAGTGGGTAGGCGTCAAAGCAAGCTGCCTTGAGGCTCTACCCACTATCGCTTCATTCAGAACCAATCAGAGCTCGGCGTTCTGACGCCACCATAGACCATGCAAAAGAGGTAGACGTAGCTGCGCTTCGCATGGCGTGAAGTCAGAGTGCGTGTTCGTGTTTTCCCCGGCATGGGAAGGAGGTGGCACAAATGGAAGAATAAAATAAACAAAATTCGGAAATAAGAACAAGCCCAGAACCACGCTAGGGAACGCCACTGAGCGGCACGTGAATGTCACGTGACATCGGAATGTGTGGATGTCTGGTTTGTTTTCATCGCGCGCCATATCGGTACGGCGCGCGATGATTTCTAGATATATCCCTCGCTGTTCAAGATATCAACCTCAACGGCTGGTGAACTATCTTCCATGATTTTTTCCTACGCAACTTGCGAGCGGGACAGGTCGGTATGACTTTAATTGAAGTGGGAATTGCCCGGTTTGAGAAGTGGTACGATCCTTGACATTTTACACGAGTCGAGAACATTTTCATTGCACCATAAAGAGTCAAAAGCAGCTATAGCGCATCCTTCTCGATATGTATAAAATAACTGTAGTGTGTGCCGTCAGGTCCCGGTAAGGTGTGCGTTTTCACAGAAAACAGTGCAGTATCCAGTCCACTCATCGTGAAAAGGTCATTCATACCTTCCTTACGAAATACTAGCTCGACTGCGATGCGAGATAAAGATTGGCTCGACCGGGTTTTCTATGTTGTCAACACATTAAAGTACTGGTTTGCTCACTTTTCTCTGAACAACTTTCTGAACAACTTTCCCACAACGCCAGCAAGCGAAGTGGGAGGAGTTGCGTAGGAGAAGATTTACGACCTCGTCGGATCTTCTATATTTTACATAATGGCTTTCTGGGATCTATATTTCTTTCAAAGCGTCCTCCGGAAAAGACGAGCGAGGTTCTTAAAATAGCTGCAAATTTTGTTTTGCACTCTGCGTAATTCGCAGAGTTTCTTGATGTATTTAGACCTCCTGAATCGTCATTCCGTCCTCCGATGTATAGGCTATAGCATGAAGGCGTTCATATTCTGCGTCGATTGTTTTTTTTTGCGTGGACGGGACGTTCAATGCAGTTGTTTTTTCTGCACAAGATACAATGACTTTTTTCAAAAGTGAGACTGTTCAGTAACATTCTCGCAATTGTTCGTCATTGGTTTCTCGAACGTATACCAGTTGCTTTGATATGGGAAGCGCGTTTTCCTACATTGGCGAACCCATTAATTGTTTTGTCCGTGGGTCCGTGGTCACTCCCAAGAGTTTCAATGTTTGCAAAACGCGTTGTTCGCAGTGTTACTGCTGCCCATTCAAACGTTAAGTCAAGGCAACTGTTGCCATCCGTTTCGTAGAAATATGTCGGTCTTCCGTAATTAATAACAATATTATTAATATAATAATGTTTTTATTCACTTTACAAATACATATAAATAATGCTGGCCTAGTAAAGCAGTATCGCTGTTTGTGCGTAGGACCAGTCGATCCAGCGAAATACATATCAATGCAGCATGATAAA